>VZTL01040322.1:0-41856 GCA_013400535.1 Scopus umbretta
TTTTTTGCCAAATGGAGGGGGCTTATGTGACTGACTTAAATAGCTGTTCAAACTGTTGTGGCTGTTGCTATGAAACTGAAACTGTAAATGAGCCCTAATGGATGACCTACATCCTTCAGGCAGAGAACAATCTCTAAACATCCATTCTTTCTATTTATAGATAGAAACTCTCTTCAAGTCCAAAAACTATGAGTTCATGTGGAATCCACACTTGGGCTACATCCTGACCTGCCCATCCAACCTTGGAACAGGGCTCCGTGCTGGTGTGCACATCAAGCTACCGAACCTTGGGAAACATGAAAAGTTTGGAGAGGTTCTTAAGCGGCTTCGGCTGCAGAAACGAGGCACAGGTGAGAGGTGGTGATATGGTGATGTCCTAGTCAGGCTGTGGTAAGACACCATCAAAAGCCAGGCTACAGCCAGAGCCAAGTTTTGGTTCACACTGGCAGTGCCTGTCAGACCATCCAAAAGGGACCCTTGGAAGCACATGGAGAGAACCAAGCCTTAAAATCATAGCTTGAGGGGGTGGGGATGCTAGTGCTCTGCTTATACCTTACTGTATCTGGCTATCTAGGTATGTCCTATCTGGTATTCTGAGCACCAGATAAGGTGGACCTGATGGCAGCTGTTGTAAGAAGGGATGGGAATCCTGATTTAACCTTTGGCTAGGAAGTAGCTACAGTTGGTATGTCCGACCACAGGTTAGGTTGCTCTTGGGTTACAAGAATAAAGAGCTGGCCTAATGGCATGCTCTGTGGCTTATGTTGGTGGTCACATGCAGCTTTATCTCCCTGCATGTAGGAGGAGGTGGCAGTGACGACTCGTAGAGAGTTGTCTTGCTGTGTTAACCACGTCAAGCTAGTGAGGGAAGAAAGGTGGACTACCTGTGCTAGCAGTGATCAGTGTACTAACTAAATCTCTTGCTCCAAATCTCTTGCTCAAGTGACTTTGGACACAGCTGCTGTTGGAGGGGTGTTTGATGTCTCCAATGCTGATCGTCTTGGCTTCTCTGAGGTGGAGCTGGTGCAGATGGTGGTAGATGGTGTGAAGCTGCTCATTGAAATGGAAAAACGCCTTGAAAAAGGCCAGTCCATTGATGACCTCATACCAGCTCAGAAATAAAGCACTTTATTCTCCTGCTTCCTAACTTATTGGATGAATAATAAAAATGTCACTCTAATTCAGACCCCTGGGGTAGAGCCCACTTAGTTACACTGTAGAGAAGTCTTCCATCCATCTGTGTTAGAGTTTATTTTTTTGATGGTTGAGATGTTGCTGAAAACAAAATAAACTATTGTTTTGGCCTGACATGTCTTAGATGTGTTACCTGAATGTCTTCGAGATGTAAGTGACTTTGTTTTAGATATGCTAGAGGGGCTGGTTTTGTGTGCTAGCACATCTTCCTGGCTGTGCTGCTGCAGTCTACTTGAGTGTGGCTGAAGCCGTGTCAGAAGCAAACTTTTAACTTGATTGTAGTTGCTGTAAATGTGAGAGCTAGTGTTAAACATGAGTCACTGCAAACATGCCCTACCTCCAAGGCTTTGACTTGTGCATCTGCTCATGGCAACTGTAAACTGTCATTATGCTGACTACAGCAAGCCAGGCTGACTCCTGTACAGGAGAGGAGACGGATCTGGGTACAAAGGGCTACTGTTCTCAGACAGGTCCTCCTGGGGTTGCAGGGCAATGCTCCGAGGTCAGACTTCAGCCTGTAACACAGACACTAAGCTAGTTTGTGAGGAGAAGATCACACCTTCAATCTCTAGAGATGTGCAGAGAGTTTGTGTAAGCAACTAACTGCTCTTTGGGGGTGAGAAGTGAGGTGAAACTTAGATTAAGCCCATGTTTCTTTCTAAGTCAGGGGAGAGATGGGAGCTGTAAGCTGCCAGTTGCAGGAAACTATCAGGTAACGGTAGCTTTCTTCAGCTGGCCTATGCACCAGTTGTCTCATGAGCCTAAAACTGAGCAGTATAGTCAATGAAAACATGCTGAATAGTTGGGGTTTTTTCCAAACTGGGTCTGGATTGTCAGCTCAGGCTGTTCTCCAGGTGTGAGCTTAGTGTTCTATCAAGTAGGTTTGTTCTCCAGAATGGCTGTAGTCAGTGTACGTGTGTGCTTGCTGTGTGGAAGCATCGTGTTATTAACCTACAAGAACCACATTTTCCAGAAGTACTGATAGCTAGGAGCATCAGGCCCTTAGTAACAACAGCTTTTGCAGCATGTGCAACCTGGGAAGCAGATAGCACCTGCTCAACAGCTCTACTCACTGCTAAAACCTGGCTTTTATGGAGGGAGCATGATGAAAGGTTGATACGTAGCTTCACAGCATGCAGCTTTATATAGGCTCGCATAGATAAGCTTGCTTTTGCAGAGGCTGTGATATTTCTAAGGCTGTGATTGCAGGCTGTCACTTAGCTGAAGTGATGGCTTCAGTTGGGGTAAGCTAATTAAATTTTGGTGAGGGAAAGGCTGAGTGAACATCTCAGATGAGATTTTTTTTTTTTTTTAATACAGCTTTCTATATGATTCCAATTTAACTGGATGAGGGGAGAGATCACATGTAAGAGTTTTGTTCTGTGCTGGGTGATGTTCCTGTATTTCAGTTAATCGGCACAGGGATTTTTCTGTAGAAGGCTTGTGAGAAAGGGGAGGGAAAATGGTGCGAGAGACAACCGGTTGGTTCTGTATATTCCTTAGATCCCCCTTGCTGTGCTTTGTGTCACTGTTCACAGACGCTTGGCAAATTGCTGGTGCTGCATCTTGTAATCAGAGCACGTTCATTTAGTGGTGCCTCTCCTCAACACGGCATTGCTACTGCGCTCACAGCAATTATCTAATGCAAGGAGGTGCCTGGAAACTTGTCTATTATTTTTTAGCTATATCAGCTGGACTAATAAAAACAGCTCTCTCCCTGTGCATCTTGTTTCTCCTATGTCTGTAGCCCATTGGAACTGCTGCATCTCTGTCTCATTTTAGCCCCTGGGTCCCTGCAGTCTGAAGCAGGACCTGTAGCTGGCTAAAAAATTATGGTCAAAGCAGCAAGCTAGTCTTCAATGCTTGCATCCAACTAGAAAAGATTTCTTTTTAATTGATTTTCTTTCCCACCCACCACCTTTGTTGTGTTCCTTCCTGTTGCTGCCATGAGGAATAACACGGTCATGCTTTTGTTTCAGCTTGTACAAAGCAATTGAAAATATTCCAGAGGACAAACCTGTCATGGCAAAAGGCTGGACACAGCGACCTACCCCAGCTGGGACTCACTAAAAACCTGTGATCAAGAGAGAAATTAAACCTCCCACCCTCTTGCCTTAAGAGCTTCAGGCCAATTCTCAGCATTACTCACCGTCGCACCCTGGGTACCTACCGTGGGTCGCTCAGGTACTGCGGCCATACGAAGTCGATCATACGGAGCGGCCACTCTCTCGTGCCTCGGGCAGCTGAAATAGTGCTGGGCGATGGCAAGCTGCCATGTGGCAGGGGTGCCTCGGCCTTAAACCGAGGGGAGGAGAGGGAGGTCATCAGTCGCTGCTGTGCTTTATACAGGGGAACTGCAATTAGCCTTGCTGGTGGAGCCACGCATGTCACATAGCTTTTGGGAAAGACGGAGGAGCTGGCACAGCCTGCAGGGCCTTCTGGACGGGTGAGTTCATGCTCTGCATCACACCCAGTGGTGATGGTGTCATTGCTCACCAAGCCTGGAGCGGTGCACAGGCTCCTCTGTTGGCTGAAAAAGTGCTGATGGTGTGTGGGTGCGGGGGGGAGAGGGCCCGGCAAGCCCTTTGGGCTGTGCGGGCACGTGTTGCATCTCCGGGCTTTCCCGGGAAGTTTCAGCTGAACTCTTCTCGCTTAGATTCAGGAGCAGCGATCGTCGCTGCCGCCCCGCTGCCAGGGAGAGCGGCTGAGCTCTGCCAGCCGTGCCGCGGGCCTTGCAGCGGTTGTCCTCTTTTGCTGCCTTCACACACCCCACTCCACAGGCCAGCATGTTATCCCTGGGCTGCCAGCTTGCCCCTCGGAACATGCACCATTTTCATAATGTTTTCAAGGGGAATTTCTTTTGTATCTTTCTTCTGAACATTCCTGCTCTCCCTGGGGAGCAGCTGCCTAGCCCTGGCCTGTGTGCAGTGCCCGTGCAGGGCAGTGCCTGTGCCGGCAGCAGTCAGTCAGCCCAGTCCCCTTCCCTCTCGGCATGCACGCCACAGGCAGCACGCTGCCTGCTGGGCCCCCAGGGTACTTGGTCAAGAAATTAAGTTGCTTGAGAAACCATTTACCTCTGACACTTACTGGCAGTAGACTGCCCATGAACGTTCCTTATTCCATTTTCATGCTATCTACTGGAAAATTATGCATGGTCTTTCACCCGCTTGTGGACTAAGCCACACGGAGGATGGTGGTAAGCTCGGCATTACAGCATCCACCCCAGGCACCCTGCCACGCCGTGGGAAGCTTCCAGGCCTGAGTGAAACGGCCAGGCTCCTCACACACACCCTTGTGCCCCGAGCCCAGCGAGGGGACGGGATGGCTGCTTCACGAGGAGGCCCAGGTGCTCCAGGGAGACTCCTGCTTCCTGGGACGAGGTAGCCAACCCGTGTGACTCCTCTCTTAGGAAAACAAAGCATGGAGCAAGGTGGTTTTACCTGCTGGTTGCCCAGCGAGAGTGCTGCCTGGGGTGCAGGAGGCTGCTGCTCGAGTCCTGCCCTCCGCCAGGGATCCTTGCTCAGCTCAGCTCGGCTCAGCTCAGCTCGGCTCAGCCCCAACCACAGCCAAGGCCAGGGCAATGCTTTCCTCCAGCTTTCTGTTTTCCCCAGCATAATTAATCCATCACTAGGCCAAGAAGAAAAGGAAGGTGCTGTTGCCTAATGTCTCTGGCACCCGTTTGGGAGGGAGGAGGTTTAGGCTCCAGCCTGTCCTCAGATGAGTGTTACCATATTTTTACGCAATGTGGAATAGCTTGAGCAGGAGAATTTGAGTGATTTTTTTTTTTTTTTTTTTCTCCCTCCGCCCACCCACCCACCCACAAAAAATGTGGTAGCGTGGTGGGCAGGGCATTCTTCTGGGAATGGAGATGGCATCACAGCCTTTTCATCTCCTGTTTGCTTTTCTTTTTCCCTTGGGGAAGCAGCAAGCCAGCAGGCTCCTTTGGCTGCTCCACGTTCCTCCGGCTAGTCTGCCTTCCCACCTCTCCTAAAAAATTGTAGTTACAAAGCTGAAAATAGCCCAGGTGACCATTTGCTCCTGTCCTCCACCAGTGGGATGGGGCACTTCTCCACTGTCCAGGGGCTTCGTCGGGTTTATTTGTCCCCAGTGAAGGGGGAGCCAAACCCAGTGCTGGAGCAGAACACCCCATAGCCTAAAATGTTGAGATAAGAGGCTAATCAGAACCGGTCTCCTGCATCGCTCGACTCTCTTCCCCTGTCTTTGACATGTGGGGTTTATTTTCTTATACAGAAATTATGCTTTGGCAAGCTTAGCTCCATTTCAAGGCCCAGCTGCTTGCCCTGGGTTGCTGGCCCTACAGCAGCTCTGCCTCACCGGCTGCACAGGAGAACCCAGTGGCGAGGGCTGCCCTTGGGCTGCAGAGGTGTTTGTGCGTGGGGATACTGCTTTTCTCCCGCCTTTTGAAAGACCATCTTTTCTTTTATGCAAACGCTGCGTAGAGCCAGGTCGAGCACATCAAGTGAGAAGCCATATCTACTACACCCACAGTATGGGTCTAGTAATTAAATTGGCAGCGTGGGCTCAGGCTGGGATCGACAATTAACGGGGAAAATCTGCATTACCAGACAGGGTAAAAATAAACAGAGATGAATCCAAACTTACCAAAGATTTTTATTTTCCTCCTCTAGCCAGTGAGTAAGACTATGAGAAACCATATATGTATATGTATATTTTAACATATATATGTGTATATATATATATGAATATAAACTTTCAAAGGGCAAAATGAAATAGGGAAATTAATAGAAAGGGTAGCACTACTCAGAAAAATGTGAACATTGAGGTTTTTATTGAATGTCAAAAGCTTCAGCTAAAAATATAGAATGGGCAATCCTGAGCTTTCTGTGATGCAATTTCAGAATAAAACCAGAACCGAAGATTAATTTGACAGATACACATGCAAGCCCCAGATCTTTGGAAAGACCTTGGCTTCTCACTGTGTTTAATGCAGGTGGGTGCGAGGTTCGGCCAATAGCCGCAGTCTGATTGCTCTTTCCACATCCGTTATTGATGAGCAGAGAGTAAAACTGAGAATAACCTGTGCTGAGGAGACCTTGGAAGTGTCAGCTTATATTTTTGCAGTGACTTGTGATGGTGTTTGATGGTAGTACTCAAGCACAGCAGAGCTTTCCTGGATTACTCAGGAATGAGCGAGACTGGAAAATAAGTGAATTAGCTCAACTGAAATGCCATGTTCTTTAGCCTGATCCGGCGGAGCAGTTAGCACATACACTGAGCACAGTTTTGTTGGGATGTAAATAGCGGATGTTTGCAGTTCAGATACTGCTGCGTGTTCAAAGCACGATGAAAACGGAGGGAAAACTGACTGCAGGTTCAGCGCTGACGCCAGCCCTGCCGACAGGAGCTGATGGAAGTCGTGCGCTGGCTTTGGCAGAGGCAATTCCTTCTGCTTCACTGGCCCAGCTGGCCTGGGACAAAGCTGGAGTGACCACAGCAGTGAAAGGCAAACGAGATGGTTTTAGGGCACTCAGCGGTAAAGTCATCTCAGGCAGGAAAACTGGTGTTTCAGTAAGCGTGGGCCAGGCTGTGTCTGCCCACAGAAACTGGCCGGGCTTCCTCTGTGGCTGTGGTGAAATCTCCTGAATCATCGCTAATCACTGCTTGGGCTGACGATGTTCCCGGGCTGCTGGGCAGAGCGTGCCTGCGATTACCGGGAAGCTGGCAGAGCCCTCCTGTGCTAGCAGTGCGGATCCGGAGGGATGTGCCGGGAGTGACTGACTGAATGTGTCTAGATGGGCACAAGAGGAGAGGTCTCCAGTGGGGATGGACACCAGGAGAGCCATGGGCCCACACTATTCCACAAGTGGGCTGTCTTCAGCAACGGGCATCAGGATACCATCGTATCAGAGCGCTGCTGTAACAGCCTGCAAGTTGGGACTTGTCCAGGGAGAGACAGCTCCAGAGATACTTGTGGGAACAGGCATGAGAAGAGGATTGCGATGGATGGGAGTGCTCATGGCCCCAGAGTGTCAGCTCCTCACCATGGGAAAGTGATGGCTGGTGGTTTTTTTATAAGCGATTTTTTAAAGGCAAAACATAGTTGAGCATCTTCAGGATGCTGTTTCCCCCGGAGCTGGAATAAGTGCCTTACTCCCTTCCCTCTGCCTCTGGGATGTCCCTCCTGCCAGGCCCAGGGGACATACTGCTGCCAGCACTGCTTCCACTCCTTCATCTGGTGGGTGGCACAGGGTGCTCTCTGCTCCCATGGAGGGGTGGCTAGTGGGCCCCGGCAGTGCCCCAAACCTTGCACCTACCTAGAGGGTGCAAAGGGCCACGAGGAATGAGCAGCTCAGCTATTTCCCACTGCTGAAAGCCTTGGGAGAGGCTTGAGTATTTCTTACAGCTGTCCTGGAGGCCGGAGAAGATCAGAGGTGGGAATACAAGGCCAGGCATGCATGGACACCTGTGCAATAGCTGCAGTGCACCGAGCCACGCCTGGCACTTGGCCTCAGTACCCCCCCCGAGTGCTCTGGGCACCTGCCCATTCTGCCCATGGCTCTCCAGAGGCTGATCCCAGACCTCGCCAGCTCTCACAGCATCCCAGAAGGTCTGTCCTCCCCCTGCCCCGAACTCTTGTGAAGCCCCATCCCAGTAGCAGGAGGTAAGTGCTGGGGAAGGCTGCACCTCCCCACCGCAGTGATGTCCCAAAGGGCTGTGTCCTGGCCGGCATCCCTTGTCACCATGACCATACAGACTGTTTCTCAGTGCAAGGCACCTCCTGGTTGCATTAACCTGGAAGAGAGTTGGGTCGAGCGGCAGTAGGGGTTGCACCAGCCACCTCTCTGCAGGGCTGTGTGAGAGGCACGCTAATGCAGCAGCTGCCGCGTATCACACCTTGCATCTGAGCCTCAGCCATCCTTGTGCAATAGCTAAACTGCCCACCGGTTATCTTCACCAAAGCACTCACTTTGACTTACTCATTCTGTGGGGTGCTATGAAGTGGGGCAGGGTTGAAACCTCATCTAGGCGAAAGGCTGAGCTACTGTCACAGCCAGCAAGCGGGGGACGTGACCAACCCAGAGCCATAAGCTACGTGCTTGCTGTTACTTGGTGGTTTGGCCTATTTGGGGGCTTTTATTTTTGGTGGTTTTTATTTGCAGTGAACCCTGTGGTTTGCAAAGAGACTTGTCAGCAGGACAGAAGCCTTGCAGCTTAGCGTGGGGGAAGCTGCCTGCCTTGGCTTGCAGGCAACAGCCTCAGCCTGTGTCACTGCTGAGTCCGGACAAGGTGATGAGGACAACCTCAGCAGGGGACGAAAAAGGTCCATCTATGTCGGACCTGCTGCTTCCTGCTGTGGAGCAGCACCCCTGGCATGGGGACTGCTTTCCAAGTACGTCAGAGGGGAAGGGTCCCTGCAGCAGCACAAGGCTCTGCCTTGGTTCACATGCCTCACTTCTTGGCAGTAACCTAAAGTTTGGACAAAACCAGGCCCCAGCCCCAGTGGGGAATCATCAGTCTGGCCCCAGCTGCCACCCCTGGAGCATCCGGCCTCTTCTCCAGCTGGTGGCTGCAGACACTTGGTGGTGTTTCATGCTGATGGTCACCTGTGTCCTCACACAGGCAAGGGGACTGCCTGTTTTGGGGGTGCAGCCCTGGGCTCACCTGAGTCCAGGCATCACTGCCTGATGCCATGACCTGTTGTTGGTAAGATGACACATTCCCCTCCTCTCTTGTGGGGACCAGGAGGCCTCCAGGGCCTGAGCACCCCTCTGCACAGCCCCCTCCTGCTCTCCTTGAAATGCCTTTGAGTTGATTTGGGTGGTCCTGATACTTGGGCATGACACCCCTGCACGCCTGGCTGGGAAGATCCTTGCATGTAGTATAAAACACTTTTAAAAGCAGACAAAAGTTGTATTTTGTTTTTCCTCACTACTATTAAAGGATCAGCCCTCGAGCAGTATTTATGAGACACGACACCAAGCGTTGGGTCAGCTGGAGCCCATGAAAAGGCATAAGACAGCAGATGGCCAGTGTGTCTTTTCCAAATACATTTATATAATCAGTGTCAAAGCCAGCAATGACATGTCTTTGTGTTTAGCCTATGCACCCTTTCAGCTATTACTTTCCTGGAGTACCTGTACAATGTTCTTTCTCGCAATTCATTTCCATTTTGCTTGTCAGTGACGTGGCCGTGTTGAGATTTTTCATACAACATAGTTCAAGAGTGAAGCCTCCACCAAGAACAACTTCTCTGGTGAGCCACTGTCTTGTATAGGGTTGGTTTAAAAACCCAGCTGACGTGCCTTTCAGCTCGGTTTATTCACTTTCAGTTAAAGCCAGCCCTGAGCAGGGACCTGCAAAAACATGTATTCGGTTACCTAAAAGGGATTTGGAACAAACATATTCAAGAAGATATAGAGAAAGAGTGAAATACATTTATAAACCCAAGAGCTGTTTGAGGCTGAATGGGCATAGGAACAGTTATTAAAAAGACTCATAAAACTAGGAAGTAAGGTAAAACAATTTTTAAGATACTAAGAAACATCTTCTAGTGGGTACCAGCGAGGGGGGAAGCACTTTGTTGTTTGCTGGTGCTGTTAGTCCCATGACACTCAAACACAAACATCCACCATTAAGCCTTTATTAATCTTCCCTTCTGATTTTTGTGCAGGTCATTTAGCATTACTTAATACTGAGCTTAGGGGAAAACCTAGTAAGCCAACCACTAATCTTTGAACTTGGCACATAATTCTCCATATTTCTTAACATGTTCTTTCTTGTCCTTCCACCCCACTGAGAAAAACCCTGGAGTGCCGGCAGAGGTTACTGTGGACGGCAGCAGCAAGCCGGCCGCGCCAGGAGCCTGCGCTCACACCGGCATCCGGGACGTGGTGGCTGTGGCCAAGTGGCTGCAGTTTCCAAGCGAGCTGTTGCGGGAGATATTTTGGGACTTGGAAATGAGCTCTCAGAAAAGATAACCTGTGGTGAGGGACTATTATCAAGTCACACTGAGACTGTGGGATTTTTGGAAAATAAGACAGGAAAATTAAATGCATATATATTTATTTTAAGCAACGGCACTTATATGCTGCATGAAGCATGCAGCTGAAGTGTATTTTAGAAGCAGCTGAAAGCTTGGCAGTATTTTCTTTCCTTTCCAAGGTAGAAAAGCTCCCTGCCACCCTCCCAGGCGAGGGGACACAATGCTAACCAGGAGAAGGGCACCTCCAGGGCTGCGCTTTGGGGCCATCAGCAGCAGTGAAACCCCAAACTCTGGCTTGGAAAAGAAACCAAGATCATTCCTTCAGCTTATGCCAGGCTAAGTGCTAACACTACTTTGCACTTCATTTAGCAAAGCATCATGCAGGCGTTTAACCAGCCCTTGGAGAGTATCTTTAGCCCCATTTCACAGCATGGAGGAAGCAGCTTTGCTGAGGCTGGGGAGAGGGTGGCCGAGGCGGCTCTTGGACGTGGTCCTCTGCCTTCCTGCTCACCCTCTTCAGAGGTGAGGGTTAACCTGGTCAATCTGCTGCTTCTCCAGTTGGAATATAGACAAAAAAAAAAAAAAAAAATTCCTGGTTTGAGATGCAGAATCCTCCCTTACCTGAGTGTGTGTCTCATGCAGAAACTCACTCACAGCCCTGGGTGAGGATTTCAACCAAGTATTTTTGTCCCAACTAGTTGGATTTTATTTATGCCCCTTTTAGTGTGTTCTTTTCTCAAGATTTAAAAAACCCCAACAACAAAAGTAAAAATAAAGTACAAGAGTCTCAGGAGAGCTCAACCTTTCCTCTCCCCGCTGCCTCTCCTGCAGAAATAGAAAATTCCTGCAGAATTTCTCTTGGGAATGGAAAAGACCATCAAAAGCATGTTATCGGAGGTGAAGAACCTTGTGGTCCACTCGTAGTAGGAGACCCCTGTCTCCCCCACAGGTCACCTCCCACCAGTGTGGGGAGGGCACCAAAGGGGACATCACCCTCCAACCCAGCTGAGGGCAGACCCTTGCACCAACCCAAGCACTGGCAGCAATAGAAGTCTGCAATAGATGGGGCCGACCCCTGCTCTGCAGCCCCACAGCTCCTTGTTTCAGGTGCTGTGCTTCGTCCTCCAAGTTTTGGCCATTTTGGGGTGTGGGACCCCTCCTACCCCACACCCTCGGGTGCTGGTGGTGGCAGGATGGGGCTTTGCAGCCCCAGGAAGGCTCAGAGGGCTTGGGGGGCAGCAGAAGTAGTTGCAGAGAGCAGGGACCACAGTGAGGGTGTACCCGAAGGAGCCGCGGTAAGGAAAGGGGGGGGTAAAAGCAGGGAAGAACCAGGGAGAAATCATCTTGCAGGGTGAAAGCAGAGTCGGAAAGTCGAGCCGGGAGCAACGCTGCCCTGGCAGGCTGCGTTCCCTTGTTCTCATGGAAACAGGAGTGATGCCTTCCAGCTTGGCTGTTATCTCAGCTTATTTTTAAATGCAGCTCCTGTTTACACTGGCGAGGGTTTCAGCAGGCCCCTTCCCAGGGGCTCCCCCTGGCAGGACCCCGGGGTGGCCTCCAAGGAGTGAGACAGCACGGTGAGCCCAGGAGGGAGGGCTGCCCCTGCGCTGGGCGAGCGCTATCTGATCAGGGTGGCGGCTGGAGCCCCATAAATGGCAGCGTCAGCAAACCCCAGCCCCGTGCACCAAGGAGGCTCTGACAAGCCGGTGGTATCTGCTGTATCTGCTGTAGGTCAAAGTCACATTCGGCGGAGGCCAGGAGTGCAAGCTGGCATCTTTTGACTTTCCCTCTACACTGAGCAGGCAAGGAATCTTCTAAATAAAAAAATCTCCCTTGGCCCAAGCGCAGGAAAGAGCCGCCTTTCGCGTAGTTGGGTCGAGCAAGAGACTTCCAAATCAGGGCATCCCAGTCCCCCCTGCGGCCCTCGTGGTGCCTGCGTGCGAGCTCTGAATGGGGAATGCTCTTTGCTCCCCACACTAGCAATGGGTGCCCGTCTGTTCCTATTAAAGGATATTGTTTAATCTCCGGCTGAGCTGATGTTTGTGCAGGCTGGAAGCTGCAGCCCGGCAGAAATCCTTGGCAAGTCTCGTTAGGACCGCGGGTCTATTTGGGGATGCTTATGTTTTTGTGAAGACTGCAGCTCCAAAACACAGCAGGGTGCTGCTGTTACAGCCAGAGGTGCTTGCAACAGGGCTGATGGATCCCAGGAACTGAGCCCCCACCCCACCCCTTGGGTGGTGTTCCCATGGGGCAGGCGCCTCCTGCCCTGCCCTGGGGCAGCCCCCCACCAGTGGGGGCTTGCCAGACCTGCACATCTGAGTGGTGATTTTTGAGCCTGAACATCACTCCACAGGTGACAAGAACACAGCCCAGGAGAGGGGGATGTGGCACCAGCCCCTGGACGTCTTGAAGGACAACTTCCACCACAGGGGGTGGACAGGACAGGTCAGCACCCACCAGATGCGAGAAGCTGGCAGTAGGGGACTGCACTGCTTGCAGTAAGCGGGGTCGTGGCACATGAGTGCACCCACCACCGGGAACCCAGGCACCGAGCTGGATTTGGGCCAGGCTCAGGGACACTTAGCTTGGCAGGTGGTGAAGGCTGCTACCATGACCAGCCGTGACCAAATGGTCCAGCAGGCAGGGCGCAGCCCTTCACTGTCCAGGATTTGGTTACATCACACTCCAAACCCAGGCTGACTCCACAGCAGTAAGCTGCAGACAGGTCTCCACTCACCTTTGGAGCTATATTTCCAGACCATCCATCTGCAGGCCACAAACCCAGGGCCACCATGAGTTGCTGCAGCTTGACGCTGACCTGTTTTAAACTACAGATGGTCCCTCCCGTCACGTCAGAGTCCACCAAGCTAAATGGGGCCAAACCTGACATGATGTTTCCTGCAAAGCATTAGGGTTTCTGCTGACACGTTCACCCCACTGAGGTTCAACTTGGCCCAGAGGTTCACAAAAGCCATAGTTGCCATTGCCCCAGAGCGGTGAACAGGGAAAGGAGCTCCTTTTCTTTTTCCTACGTGCACACCAGGGCGTCGAGCTTTGCCTTTAGCTCAGGCACAGCCAGGTCTGGCTGCCAGCGTGCTGAGCCACCTCCGTCCCTCCGGTCGTCTTCTCCCAGCTCCCCGAAGGCAAGGAGAGGCACAGGCTCATCACAGCAGCAGATGACTTTTTCCACGGAAACAGATGCCTGCTTCGGCCAATGCATTGTCTTTGTGTTGAGCTCGATCCCACCTATTCTGAGTGTCACTGTTGTCATTGTTTCCATAACCATCTTTCCTCCAGACTGCTCGTGTGTTCCTGCTCCGGGAACACACTACTTCAGCCCTGCCCACTCCCAGGGCTCAGAGGCTTCAAAAGGCATCTGAGACCTGTTCTTCCTGGTAACAAGTACTCCTTCCTTAGATCCTCTGGGGATATTGTCTGCAGCACGTCACACGTGGGGAGGAGCTGCCCAAGAGAGCAGGACCATGGCTGTGGCCATGCTGTGAGGTATATTCTGCCAGCAGCCAGCCCAGGAACCACAAGTGCTGGTGCAGGAAAGCAAGCACCGATGCTCTTGGCTAGCATGAAACCGGAGGGTGGCTTCGCTCCTTCTCTGCCAAGGGAGAAAACTTTCCTTGAATTCAAGCATATGACAGTCTAAGCAAGAGCCAACACTCAAGGTTTTTCTGGGTTGCTGCTGGCTAAGGGATTCATAAAACAGCTCGCTGCTTCCTTCAGTGGTGGTGATGAGATGGTCACAGTTAAGCATCCAGGGAGACTTCAGCATACATCCCCCAGCTCCCTCCCCGGGATGTGCGCCAAGACATCTCTGGTCCAGCTGACACAGACGGCCACACTTTGGCCATAGCCAGGGCTATCAACGAGATGAACAGCCGTTTTCAGCGCCACTTCAAACAGATATCAGCTCCTTACAGTGAGGATTTGAGAGACTTTCTGCCACCCCAGAGACATGACTGGCCAAGCACCTGCCCGAGTTGACTGTGGATATTTATGACCTCCAAAAAGGACAGCAGCAGCTTGTGTGCAGGACAAATAACCATGGTGTTGATGAATTATACCTCCTCCTAGGTCTTTGCTGAGCTGTGTGACCCTAATACAGGCTTGAAGGTCCTCCTGCCAGCATCCCTGGATGCTGTGAACCCCTTTCCCTCCTCTTCTCCAGGAGAGAAAATGTCAGCAAAGTTCTCACAACACTGTAAAAAATTATCGCTTTATTTTGCAGAGAAGAAAATTTGGGACCTTCTCAAACTACTCTGCTTACATCTACCAACACAGAGCT
The DNA here is from genome assembly GCA_013400535.1 of Scopus umbretta. Classification (NCBI taxonomy): domain Eukaryota; kingdom Metazoa; phylum Chordata; class Aves; order Pelecaniformes; family Scopidae; genus Scopus; species Scopus umbretta. Next base: position 14,454 of record VZTL01040322.1, read on the forward strand.
TTTGTTGTCCTACACGTCAGCCTACCCACACTCATCGCAGCGGCCAGAAAGCGATCTAACTTGAGACTTGGGAAAGTCTGACTCCTACTCTTCCTGCCTTGTGACAGACACTTGCACAAGCAGCACCACTCCCTGTGCGCAAGGCCAGGACCTTCCCTTCCTCTTTCGCACAGGGGCTAGCCTGGCCCACGTGGAAGGCCATTCTGAGGAGCAGTCAGCAGAAGAGCATCCAGCCAGCCAAAGGAGAAGTTGGTCTAGCAACTAGACAAGAAACCAGGGCTAGGAAGTGTCCTGGCCCCAACCCAGCCTGGATTCAGGCCAGAGAAGAGAAATGAAACCAGCTGAGATAGAAAGAGGCTTTTTGCCTTGATTAGGCAGCAGTTTGTGCTTCACCCTCCAGCTTGCTTCCATCCTGGGGCAGCAGCCACCCCTGCCAGCCACAGCTGGTGCGATATAAGGTAAGATGGCAGCAGACCAGGGCTCTCTTTTATGGAAAGCCATAACTAGAGAAGCATGTGCCAGTGGGTGATCTTATTCCTCGCTGGTAACCTCCCACACCTGCCAGGCCAGACCCTCACTGTGGGCAGGCAGCGGTGGTGACTGCTGGCGATCATGCATTGGTTGTATGGGGATGACCCCAGAGGGGTGCAGCACGAGGGGACCCCTGCTATAAGCACTTGACGGGGAGGAGGAACAACTGAAAACTGACCCAACTCTCCAGCAATGCCTGGGCAGAGGGTGCTGAGGGAGGGAACCGCTGCTACTCCATTTTCAAATCCATTGATCTATTCTACCTACTTAAAAGTAGAGTAGAAGCAGAGATCACATCACTCCAGCCTTTCCTCTTCTGGACTCGGCTTCACTTCCGCTCAGTCTCCTGCTTCAGGAGATGGCCTAGTTAGGGACCCCATCACCCATAAAGACAGATTTCAGTACCTTTTCCTGAATCTCAGCCCACTCTAGGGTTTTCCACATGGCAGCTGGTGAGTGGGATTGTTGACAAGCCTTTTTGTCTCCAATGGCATCAAGGCTGAGCAGGGCTGTGTTCTAGCTCCTACTGGGTTTAACACCTCATTTCCTTTGCTGCCTGCCCCAGAAACGTGGGGAAAGGAGGCTACGCACCCTTTAGGCTCAACAGCAAGTTGCACAACACATACAAGCACAGACAGCTTGCTGTGCTGCTATCTGAAGAACTGGTCTGGGAGCTCAGATTTGCTGATGACCACGTCTCTTTGCGAGCGCACTGAAGCCTTTTAAATTGGCGCAAGCCCTTCATCAGGGGCACCAGAGATCTGGCAGAGGTCCTCCTAAGCTGCACAAAGAGGGTCTTTGCTGCAGAATCTGCAGACTGAAGGGTGCTCAGGCTGGGCAGAGGACATGGTTTCAGGTATCCCAGCCCCAGCAAAGGGTTCAATAAAGATTTGGATGTCATACCAAAAAGTATTCACAAATTTGAGCAGATGTTGGTAAAAAGGTTTGAGCTGTTGAAAAAGCAACACTGAACTCATAACAGATACGGACCAGCACCGCCTTCCCCCACCACACTTCCTTACTCCTCTTCCTATATTCTGTGGGAATTCACTTTTGAACTGAATCAGGGTCTCCCACTTCTCAGGCCGTGGGGCTTCTGCAAGTTGTGTAGAAGGGGATCTCTCAGGAGCTCTGGTTGGAGCAGGCCAGTGTAGCTTAGACTTGCTAAGTCAGGGCAAGAAATGACCCATTTTCTGTCTCCAGGCATATACTCTTTACTCTAATAAGCTACAAAAGTTGAACACTGCTGGCAGGAGAAAGGAGAGCCCTAGCACAGTGTCCCACAAAGCCCTTGGGGGAGAATGGGGTGGGGTGGGAATCAGACCCTTTCAGAGGTCAGAATTTGGCCTCCAACCTCTGCAATGCCCTACCCACAGAGTTACTCTATCACCAGTGAATTTAGCAGCAAAAACCCCCATTTCTCTGCAACCAGCCAATACCGCAGAAGAGGTGATGGCCACCGTGCCCCACACATTCCCAGGCAGGAGACCTGCATGTGCCATAAGTAAAGGTAAAAGGGCAAGTTACAGCAGCGAGCGTAACAGGTGCCATCAGCATAATCACAAATTTCAGTGCAGTACCATGCTGATCCAGAGCTTTAATTCCAGGTTTTTGGCTTTCCATTTAGCAGCATGTCTATCTTTGGTTTAGTCCAAATTTAGGACTTGTTTTCATCCCTTGCCTTCCCCAAACTCAGCTGCTAAATCAATGAAACTCAGTTTTGCAGTGAAATGCTGAGCACTACTGCTTCCAAGCTATGCAGAAAACTGGAAAAAGGCATCATCTGAGTGACAAAACAAGGCACAGATGAAACATCCTTTATTCTCACATGTTGTTGTAGGACAGAACGGGAGAGTAAGGTAGAGGTAACAGTAAGTTAATGAGAGATGCTGGTTAAATAAACAGCATGTCTCCCCATAAACCTTGGCTCTCATCCCTCCTTTTTTTGTTTGTCTTTGATGAATGCTTTTGTCACTGCCTTTGCTTTTGCTGCTTAGCAAAGGTGGTTCCACATTACCCCGCTTCTTCAGCGGAATTAGCCAGATGAAAATAGTCAGGAAAAAAAAAGTTTTATATCTTATATACTGTCTTATATCATGCAATACTCACCCTGGCAGACCAAGCTAATAATGTCAGCAACAGAAAGAAAATTGGAGAAAAGGCTTTAGTGTTTTAAGTTACCCAAGTCATTAGGTGCACAAACTAGAGCTTGGCTCCCTTTTGTGCACCACAGAATTCATCCCTATTCCATCAGAATTCACCCCGAGCGCAGCTCTGACCTGAAGAGTGACCTTTTAAGGAGAGCTGCCTCTTGATCATCAGATCTGGTCCCTGCTGTGAACTGTCATGGTTTTTAGGCTGGCTTCCCAGAGAAACAAGCCTTACGTAGCCATGCACTGTGTGCGAGCACCTGCGCTTGTGTCCGCTCAATCGGTACTCCCTGTAGCTGTTGAACCCGCAAGCCAGCTTCAACCAGGGTCGGTGGACAGCTTGGAGAAAAACATCCCTGCAAGTTCCTTGGAAACAGCTCAGAAGAGGAACGGGCCTTTCCTCGCAGCCCCTGCGAGCTGCTGCTTTGCCCCAAGAGCTGCTTGCACCAAAGAATACAGCGTGAGGTGGTATGGGAAACGGTACGGCTGCACCCCAGACACAAATCCACGTGAACCAGGGGCCACTTGAGGTGGTGCTCACCGAGCCCCTTTTCTGCCACCAGCAAGCTCCCACTACCTCCCCCTTTAGACCTTGCAATACTCCTTTTAATGCCTCTCCTATGCAGAGCAAAAGGGCCATCGGGGAGAAAAATGGACTTGGTTCCCTACAGCAACACAACCACGGCAAGCTTTTCATTCTGCTTATGGAGGCCTCACAGTGAGAGCCACAACGGGACAGTCCTACCCCTGTTCATTAGTACACAGAGCCCACACAGCTCCTCGCTGGGGCACCTTGTTGTGCTTGTTGCCCACCACTACGCAAGACCTGCATGCGTTACAGAATACATCTAATTAAGTATGCATTCTGGTGAGGTGTTTGATGCCATAATGAGAAGCCTGGAAAGCATCAAGAAACTGAAGTCATCCAGAAGAGATGACTCTCCTTCCTCCTTATCCTAGGGACTGCTCTAAATGCAACCATTCACTACAGCCTTCCACTTACTTAAGCTAAAGTGTCCCCCAGGTCTGAAGAATCACTTCAGCACCTTAACACTAAGGAGAATCCCTTTGTATTTGCCACGCTCCATACCACGGAGCAGTGCTGAGACGCTTCAGGTGGCCCTGGAGCACTGGTACTCTTTTTTCCCCAGCTAGAAGAGCACTTACAGACTTCGTCTGGAGAGATTCGTGGAGCTCTGACAACAGAGGAGACCTCAAAAAGGGACTGCCCCTTGAATCTAGACTTTAGCTTGAAGAAGCATTCAGCCAGAAGGGTTCAGCCAAGGCTCATCTCTGGAGATAAGGAGAAAGCAACAAGTTTGAGATGCCAGGGATAAAGAAGTTCATAAAGGGGTCAGTCAGAGAAAACCACTAAAATGTATACATTTGACTCGGCAAATTTGCTCTGCTGGCTCCTCCCAGATTGGTGACGAGGAACAAAACTTCCCGACAGCAAAATCCTGCTTTTCTTGCTCCCACTGCACAGCCACGCACGAAGCGACGAGCCCTGTGCACGCTGCTCGCCGCAGCTCCCACCACAACCCATGCTTTTAGGGCATCGCCTTGGGCGGCGCAGAGAAGGGCTCGGCAGCAGCCGATGGGGCCCGTAGCTGCAGGAAGGAGGGGATGAGTCGCAGGGCTCCTTCCCAGACAGAACACGGAAATGTCTGAGATCGGCCAAAACAGATGCTTCTTCATTTCCACTCGCCAAATCCAAACATCCCAGCAATAAATATTGCTACCAGTCACTATTAATACCCCAACGGCAAAGCTTTGATTACAATGAAAGTGAAAGCTGCAGCAAAATATGTAATCTGAAAAAAATCCTGAGCAAATAAGGAAGTTTCACTTCTTGCCTACTGAAAGCACAAGTGACAAGATTTGTTTGAAGACTAAAACGGACTGCAGGCATGGAAAATGCCAGGCATAAAGCTTTAGAGTTACTTAATACAGTGAAATACAAATGGCAAGTGATCCCAGGTTATTTTAGAAGAGGCTGGCTGCAAGTTGCAGCCTTGATTAGACTGATTACTACAGGACGAAGAGCAAAATAGCTTCAGTAATTAAATTTTTGAACAGGAAAACAAAGATTCTTACTCTTTAAAAAGCTGGAGATTAATTTAAATATTCAATATTCCTTTTACCTTTCTCAGCAGAAAAGCCTGCTGCCCGACATGGTCTTTTTTCTAGGAAAAGAGACGGAACAAGGCTTGACAAAGAAGTGGGAAAGGGTTTCGCAGCCCTACAGGTTTTCCATGGCAAAGCTAAAGACCATTTAACTACACCTCAACTCCGACAGCGATAAAACATAATGGAAAGTTAAATGTAGCATTAAGATATTTTTCAACCTGAAAAATACGCAACTTTGGTCAATATCTTGTGGAACCTTTTTCTCCCTAATGCTTCTAACAATAAGTCAAAGTTTGCCAAGTGGATGATAACACCGATAACCGATGTGAAATCGCCACTCTGCGCGGAGCAAGGGATCCTCGAAGCTCTTTTCTAAAAATATTCCACGTGAACCCCAAGCAGAGCCGTGTTTCTGCATTTGAGAGACATCCTGTGGCCACTGCAGACACTGCAACGCCCTTCTGCACCTCGCCTTTCCTTGCGGGAGCCACCGACCATCATCCCTCCAGCCCTGCACCCCGGCTCCTCTGGGCACCGCAGACACAGGACAGTTACACACATGCTTATACATGCCTCCCAGCTCCTACCAGGCTGGTATTTTCTCCGTCTACGTGGAAACGTGCGCAAGCACCGCGCTTTGTGCCTTTTGGCTGGGTAAACTGGGGTGGGGGATATAATTCTACGCTTAAAAACACTTTGCTGTTTGCATTTGACTACAGCGCTCCTGCTGAGCTGAGGTCTTGGTAAGAGACGCCGCCGAGCAAACAGGACTACCTGGAGATAGGCAAATGGTTGAAAACCATGTGATTGTAACACCAGTAGCATTTCACTTTCCCATTTTGCATCCCCATAACGCTTCAACAGAATTATTTTCATGGTGAGGTATTTCAGCATGATTTTTATTCACCTAATAATTTCAGTGTTATTAGAGGCTACAAAGAAACATGAACTCTACAAGTATTTTCTTTTTATGCCCTGAATTTCATAAGGATATTATTAAATGATAGCATAAGGGTATTAATAGGATGACTGAGAACTGCCACATTTCTATGCCTTGAAATTCAATGCTGCGGTTCCCACAGCAACCATAACCATGGCCACTCTGCATTAATTTTACAGCCGAGTCTCAGAACACAGTTCCAAGTGCTCAACACACATAAGCAAAAAAAAAATAAATACCAGAACACCCCAATAAAAAAACCCCACCGCCCCCAAAACGAACCACACAAAACCCCAAGCAAAAGCGTTTTTTTCCTGCAATAAATATCTTACCTGCTAAGTCACAACCACTACAAGGTGTTAATGGCACTTGTAGGTGAGGATGAACTCCTGACCACTGGCAATTCACGCCCTCAACGCAGCTTCTGCGCACAGATACTTACAGGATTCATAGTCTTAGTATTGAGACAGCTTCTCTTCTCAGTTATTGCTGGAATGAGAGCCCACTGTTTGCACCAAAAGTTAAAACATTCTTAGAAAGCTAGAAAAGGCCAGCTAAGGGTCTTTCACATTCTTTTGCTTCAAATAGCATACAGTTTCAACTTCAGAAGCATGGGGGGAAGAGACTGTTTCTCCACTGTTTTGCCCATTCTACCCAGCCCCTTTGCTTGGAGGCGGTACCTGGTAGTACATTCCGAAGAGACCGACAGAAACAGGAACACGAAAACCAGCGACAGAAACAGGAACACGAAAACCAACGAGCTGAGGAAGCGTGAGGGTTAGCGCTTTGCTGCTCTTACTCTGTCAGAAGTCAGGAGCACGCACACGAATGGTTACATCCGTGTTGTGTTTCTTGGACTTCTCTCTCAGCATTTGCTGCCGCTGTAACGCAGGACCCTGATGGGCCTTTGGTATGAAGTGCGACTTTAAAAAAAATTCTTATTAATTGCACTAGGTTGAGCTTTTATCCAAAACTTACACCCCTTCCTGCTGGGTAAGTTTCTTCTCTGAAGCGACGGAGTAATGGTCAGTGGTGAAGTCAATGAAACAATTCACTGCTACCAGTGGGAAAAATTCCTCTCAAAGGGGGAATTTTCACCAGCACACTTCCATCAGAATGTCAGATTGGGGGTTTAACTGGCAGCACCAGCGATTTGTAATAACGTGAGCCNTGGAGATACCTCTCTTCCATGAGACTAGAAGGACCACTGAACCTCTGACTTAATGTCTTTAACAAACATGTGGATACTAATTTCAGATTTTTTAAAAAAATAATCTAATTGGTCTTGACAAAAATAGCTGCAATTAAAAAAATTTGGGATACAGTATCTCACTATATTTGATCTTAAAGTTTCACTGTAGTAGTACCAGAGAAAAAGATTAACCCTGCCCAAATCTGTACTAAAAATCTTTGAACCCACGAAGACTGGACCAGATGCTGTAGGCTGAATAAAAGTAGTATGCAAAACACTTATATCAGCAGGAGTAGCTGTTCCTCTAACCTACCTCTCTCTACTTTGTCTCAACACGGTCAAGGACCTCAGACCTTCCAAAGAGGTAAAATAGGCTGAACTGTTTTAGAAAGCCCAAGTACAGGAAAGGTTTGCATGGGAAAAAGTTTATCTGAACTTGCTTGTTCCTGCTCAGCATTCACATTTTCTTTTTAACGTTCATATCTCTAAACCCTTTCATTTAAAGCAGTCACCCCCCACCCCACCCCACACTCTGATGATGTTTTCCTCTGCCAGATCCAGCAACCAAGAAACATCTTCAGAATTGGATGACATGGGCTTTAGTGATGCAAACTTTTAGTCACAAGCCCATTACAAACACCTCCCAACACACCATTCGGACCACACATTCCAGGTCCCCAGTCATGCCGTTACATAAAACCACTTTTTGGTTGCTAGACACGCATCTCAAAACGCCTAGGCCTGCTGCTACCTCCTCACCACACACTGACCTCCGATTATTTTTAAAACTTGCCTCTTAAGGAGAGAAAAAACTAGCTGTAGTTCTGCAGAGTTGTATCACCAGCAGTGCTGATAAACCTACACAGATCCCCAAGGAATATGAACAAGTAGAAGGCCTGTGTCCGGGAAGAAGTTCATCTTTGGTTTGAAGATCTGAAGGAAGCCGTTTTCCTTTCCAGGCAACTCCTAGAGGCTTGAGCAGTAAGCATGCGGTACGCTAAAGAAACAAGGGTGTATTCTTGCAACTTGGTAATTTTACAAGGCATTTGGGAAGGAAGCTGTTAAAAATCTGTTTCCGATTATAACAATTTTTTTTTAATACCTCAAATACAGTTTTACTCTGAAAGAAGCTTGTGAGAACACTTTAAGAAAAATACTTAAGTACAAACTTTAAATATCGAAAGTATGATACTGGTGCACTTTCTAGAAACAATTACATATTTAACAGGTGAAGTAGGAAGAGAGTATTTCAGAAAACATTTAATATGAAACCTTTTGGAACTTCCATCGAATACAGATTTACATCATTTATCAGAACACTTTTTCAGTTCAGACAACAAAGTGCACTGCCGGGTGAAAAAAAAAATACATTTGGAGGAGTGCTTAAAACGTAGGAAGTGAAAGGATAGGTGACCATTCACCTGAGAAAGTACAATGACTGCCCTGAAATGTCTTATTGCTATTACAAAATGGAGTTTTCATGGAGAAAAAAAAAAAAAAAATCATACTGAGCAGCACAGGCACGGGCAGAGCACTGAAAGCCAAGTGAACTCTGGTAGCACATGGAGTTCTCAAGCCATGGCGTGATACAGAATATACAGAGAATAAAATGCAAGTTCAGGAATATTTACTACATTTAACAGCTATGATTTACCCTTTAAACTAGCATAATCAATATCAATGCTTAGGGAAAGAGAGGGAAGTCTGCTGACCTCACAGACTACAGATCACAAGAACTAACTTGCAAAATAGTAAGGATTTTGCATTTTCACCTCGGGTCAAATCTGAACTGTGTACTATGAATAACTATTAGCTCACTGCAAATTTAAAATGTGAATTTAGGCTGCAGTTTAAAGCACATGTTAAGTACATGCTTAAGTGCTTCACTGAAATATAACCATAAAACATTAATACAAAAAGTCAAGTAGATAATGCAGGGTATTATCTACAGAAGTCCTTGAAGAAATAAACTGAGTATCAGTAGGAAATAATGCATGAAGAAATCTCTTCATTCTATTTGAAAATCAAATCCAGCTCACCACAGTGATGGTTAGAAAGTGGGGACCATCCCAGAGTAGCTTCACCTCCTACAGAAAGCTAGCTGGCCATCAGAGAGGTCATCAAGGGCGGGTTTCCACACCGCATGTTAAAAGAGCGACAGTGGACTCCCTCCGCAGCAGAAGCTAGAGACACAACTGGCATAAAGCCATCAAAAGCAATACAACCAGAGCCAACTGGAAGCACGCTGGAAGAGAGCTGCAAGGAAAAGTTTTAACTGCTACTGCTTGTGGCTGTAGTTTAGCAAGTTGGACATTACAACAGAGGAGATCAGTAGCCAATTTGATTCCCACTTGTGGGTTTCAATACCGTGCACACCCAGAACGCAAAGGACAGTATTGCCACACGTGCAGCAGTACCTCAGAACGGCACTGACTTGCATCAAAGTATGGTTGTTATTTGAGAGTCCTTTTGTGCTTTGTACAGTCTGACCTAGTCTAACGTGGAGAACTTGGTCTGAAAGAAAAAGTCACTAGTAAGCATTTAGCACATCCTTTTAGACCGCCTCATTCTGTAGAGGAATGGTGGAACAACAGGAAAGTGTTCTTAGCTGCAATCAATACTCATAAGCCAAAAGGACAAAGATACAATTTTAGTAGTTTAGCAGAAGCAGAAGAATGGAAACGACTACCCAAATTTTAATGCACAAATCAACTACATTTTTAAAATTTGATTCAGACTTAAATAATAAATAGGTGGGCAAAATATAATGCAAGACTTACTCAGTAAAAGTGAACTTTTAATAATCTCATGAGATCTACTTAGAAAACAGGACTAATAATGTTCACAACCATAAATCCAAACCCTTCACACACTTTTTTTTTTCTTAACACAGCAGTGAACTGTAAACCTGCATTTACTGCTTATAGCTTCAGTTATTTTAAATATTAACTCAAGTGTTTCCTCCTTGGCCATTTCAATTTTTAGCACCAAAATTAGCCCAAAAAGAGGTACTGGTACAGCTCGATGTTGTAAATGAATTGTTTACATATAATACTTTATATATTATACACACATACTGTACATTCACACGTCCACACAAACAGGAGGCATATTTAAATGAATATATTCTGTGTTTCAATTTGTTGTCAAAGACTTAGGAGCAATGGAAATAAAGCAGAAGGGGTAATATTTTACATAGTAGGCAACTTTAATGCTGTAGTGCACTTATAAAAAAGTCCAACTCTCCCTCCCAGCTCAGCAGCTTTTTTTTTTTTTTAATATCACTATTCAGAAGGATGCAGAAGTTATTGCCTAAATGTTATTCTATACATTTCCATCGGAATTCTCAAAAACACTTGAAATTGCTAACTAATTTACAACTTAACTATTTTTCTTGTTACAGCTTTAACTCATTGGCAATTTTGGAAGCAATGTTTTTAAAAGCTATGGATGTTCCCGATATCCGCTTAAAGCGAACTCCATTCAGGGACAGTCTTGGCAGTTTACACACCTCCATCTCCCACTGTACAAGGTTTTCCGCATGCCCATCTCCATGGACACAGAAAAGCAAGAAACGCTCTCTTTGTTCATAGTCACAATTATTGGCATCCAGGACCTTCCGTATTTCCCTCATCATGTCATTGGGATCCATGGAGCTGGTGGTTTTCATGCTCCAGGTAAAACGCAGTGATCGAGGCTTGGCTTCCTTGTTCTCATCCTTCTGATCCACAGCTACATTGCGGCTGAAAGACAGGAATTTATTAGTTAGCAGGCCCAGCGACCCTCTGCACATTTCATGTTAGTGAAGCAAACTAAATGCACACTACTGGTATTAGAGCAGCATCTAGAGGCTCTGGCTGCGAGCAATGCCCCGCTTTCCTAGCTGCTGTACAAACACACAGTCAAGGTAAAGCATTAGCGGTCGGGGCTGAAACGAAGGTATGGTACAACGGGTGACACAACCAGAAGTCACTGGAGTCAGGAGCATGAGGGAAATGACCTTGTGGAGGTAGAACTACATGCATCACCTACGACTTGATTTTAAGGCAGGTTCTGCTCAAACCCCTATTCTCGGGCCACGTGGACAGCTGAAACACCAGCTCTGTGCTAGAAGTTTCTGGAACATACAAACAGTGGTGGCTTGTGACAGAAGGGTGCTCAGCCTGGGTTCTGGGAGTGCCAGCCCATGGGAGGTGCCCACTCATATGCAACGGGGATGAGCCTGGGCAGAAAGGTCCTGGGGGTTCCTCTGACCAGCCTCCTGTGCAGCAGCTTGCAGACCAAGCACTGGGAGGGCCCAGGGTGTCCCACTCTAGTTGCAGGCAGGAGGAAAGACAGCAGGACTGGGGGACCTTCACAGGGGTCGCCCACCTACTGCCCCAGGGCCAACACGTGCCGCTCACCTTCCTGCCCTGGTAAGTGTTTGAGATGATCACTAGAGACCCACTACATTGTAGGCTATTTGGGTTACCTTCGACAGGGAGGAAATATTTCGTCTCTAAGTTGGTCAGTAATTTGTTTAATACCAATGAGTGATAGAGGTAAAGTGATGAAATCTTTTGCTGCTACAAGTTCTGAAGCTAAGTGCCGCTGAGGCTGAAATGCAGGAAGGAGAGTTGGAAGTCACTGTTAGACGCCTCCTCAATGTTGTCAGTAAAGATGGCAAATAAAAGGGTTACTATTATTGTCACAGTTTTAAGAGATAAAATACAAAATATTGAGGCTGCATTTCCCAAGTCTGTAACTTTTTTTTTTTTTTTTAAATAAAATAAGCTTTTCCTTTGGTATAAAATTATACAGGACGAAGGTAAGAAACGTTCCAGAAATTTCTAGTTTGCAATGATTCTTCCACTTCAATTAAAATCAGTGGTCACGCAGCTAAAGAATAAGGAACTACATTTGGACCTTCAGGGAAAAAAAAGGACAGATTTGCTTTATGAATATTTGCACGCTTCAGTAGCCTCTTCAAATTTACTTGTCCTCAGGTCAAGAGACTTAAGTATATTGACTGTCATGCTTAAACTTTTTCTGAAAATACCTAACCTCACTGACCCCAAACCATGCAGTTTAGGACTCACGTTGAGCTTCAAAGCTCAGTTTACAGTATTAAGTGAAGCTGCTCTTTAAAACAGTTGGCAATGAATTTCTGGTTACACAATGCTTTTCTTCTACCACTGTTAAGCAGGCAATTATGAAAAAGTTAAAAAAAGTGATAGCAAGGTCAAAACTAAATAAATACATTTCTCAAAGATAAGCTATTTCATAATTTTACCTTCTATTTGAAAGACTTCCAGTATCTGTGAGAGTCATAGGATTATGCTGCCAAATCCAGCTACATGATTTGCCAGATGTTATAAAATTCAGCAAGCAAATTAAAAAGAATACCTTCTTTTAACTTTAAGGTTTTAATTTGATAAGGCTGTAAGGGGGCAAGGGGAACACCCAACTTTTATTCAATCCTCATTTTATTTTTGAAAGCCTTTTCTGCTTGAAAACAGTTGGCAGAAGCAGCACAAGCTTGATCATTTCTAGTATTTTTTGATATGCAGATTTTGGAAGAAGAGTACAACATGAAAAATATTGTTTGACTATCTGTGATTTTGGAGATGAGAAATATCACCCTTCAGTGGTTATCCCACATGTTTGCAGCCTCACTAGAGACCACTTACCTACACATCTACAAGACAACAGCAAATTGTAACGACTAAAATGAAAAAAAAAAAAAAAAATCACACAATAGAAAAGGCAACAGGAAAGATGAAAGTTTAGAACCAAGTCAGTCAGCGCTTTAACAGCTGTTTTGCAGACAGAAATGCTTCTTTGTTTAGTTTCAAAGCCTTACACGAAACAAAAGCTGCCGCCTGAAGCCACTATGCCACATAATCAAGGGGAGAAAGGTTCAAACTCACCTAAGTAACATTTTAAACAAAAATTTTACCCTCACCTTGAGCCCTCAAATCTCCCGTTCCTCTCATATTCAGTCGGGAGCCTCATTGAAAAGAATGCAGAAGCAAAAGGAAGTGGGAAAGAGAAGACAAATCTTACACTACAATATACAATATCTGAGTAGCTGCTAAAAGACACTGCAACCATACCAAAGGTGTATTAAAATACAAAGCCACAAAGATGTAAGGAACTTCATAGGTAAGACCATATTCAGAACATATTGTCAAACCAAATGGAAGTCTGTAAACTACAGTTTTTAAAAAGACCATAACTAATTTTTACAATGTATGTTTATATATATTAATACTGTAGAACTCACCGATTAAATTTGAACTTCTAAAAGCAGAAAATTCGAAACTAAAGTTACAAAACGTAATGAAGTTATGGTATTATTTAGTAAGTACTTCCAAAAGAGAAATAACTCCCAGTTATTTTTAGGCTAATGTATTTAAAAGTTTTAACTGGGAATACAATATGTATTTGAAATAATACCCTATTAACAGACAAGTCTGGTTATCCTGGGTGTTTGCATGCATATCAGATCTGAGGTATTAGGTGTTTAAACAATACCAAATACCTTAATGCAAAAGAAGAAGATACGTACGCATTTAAAAAAAAAGTTTAGAGGTAAATCCAAGATTTCTCAAGCTGTGGTAACTCCATGCTATTAATTCCCACAGTGACGCATCTTCCACATCCAAGAGTAAGCTTAAGCTTTCTGTCGTCTTGCATTGTTTAAGGCTACGTTGCTGATCTCTACCATTTTTTAAAAGCCCAGTCTCAAGCAGAAAAAAGGGGAAAATCATCTTCCTCTACCTTCCCATCATTGTGGTACCATGGTTCGACATCTCGGCGTTAATTCTGCTTGCAGGAAAGCTGCCTTCACAAGGCTCTTAATCAAGACTACTCTGAGCTAGTACATGGCTTCACTGAATAATGTAAATTATTAAAGCCGTTTGGCTGACAGGTGTCTAGGAGTAAGAATGTAAGACATTATGCTTATTTTTTGATGAACAGTGCTATTTGTATCAGGGTCTGTGGGATGTTACAAGGCTTATTTTTCTCCTTTCTTTCCTTTTGAGGGTTGCAGTGAGGGAACAGGCTTGTAAGATGACTCTGTGCAGCCCCTGTCACAAGGGAACAGACGCTGTACTAGGACCGCAAGGAGCATGGTGGCAGCACTCGCTGTACAGGCTACGGAGTCAGCTCCTTGTTCAAAATTCACACTGCTATTGCACTAGAAATCAAATTAAGAAAGTGGTAAGTCACTCAGCTATGAGCTGCTTGTCACAACAGCATCCGATGAGAACACTGCTCTCTGAGGTACTGCACAGCACACGGTGTGACGGGGTCTCTGCTAGGAAACGTTTGCCATTGACTAGTGAACAGCTGCCACGAGCAAAAAGGGTAAGGAAGATAATGAGAAGAAAACAACTGACAATCCTCAACTACTTCTAGTGTTTCAAAGTGGGTTTTTAATGGTAGTTATTTTCATGAGATCTCATGCTACTTATCTATGGTGGATATAGGAGAAGGCAGAAAAGGATTTTTAAGGTCTGCATATACAGTCCACCAACTCATCTTTTACGACAGCCCTGCAGGACTGAGAAGGGGGTAGTTGGGAAGGGAGAAACCATCACATGTGTCAACTGAACAAATCCACACCTCTCAGATGAGAAAGGCTCACTTTACTGGGCAAAGCAAGCAACAAATCTGAAGATGCTGCTCAGCTGGAAAACTGAGAGTACTTGAACTTTACAGAGCCTACAGTGTTCCTACGAAGTGGAAGACCACAGCTTTGTTGAGAGTTGCAAGCATTTCTGGATTTGGGGGGGTTTTGTGAGTGGTGGTTGTTGGTTTGGGTTTATTTATTTATTTATTGAAACTTGCCAAAGGTTGTAGAAAACAGGACCATAACCAGTCTCCCCAACAATTAATAGTTTTATTGTGACTGGAATCTACCCAGAAAAATCTGGGAGGAAAAATGACTAATGATGTTCTTAGATCCTTTTTAGGTTGAAATTAAGCCAAGCAGTTCAGTTTCTAAAGCACTGTACCCTAAATATAAGAAGGGTCATTATTTACAAAATACCTGCCACTTTGAAATAATAAACACTCTTTCACGGAAGCCTCTCAGAAAATCCATACCTTGCTCAGTTTTTCCACACATCAGTGTTCCATTCATTTAGCATGAGAAACTGTACTCTGCGACATGCACCCTCAAATATGAGCCATCACGCCGAGCTTTGGAGAGCTGTGCCAGTCTCTCTAGATGCTCCTTCCTTCACGAAGGACATGGTTATGGTCCAGTTCTACAGCCCAGCACTGGTGCTTTGGGAACAGTCACTTACTGTACTGCCAGTATTGTTTTGGTGGGTCTGCAAGTCAGATGCAGCCCTGAGGCCTCTTCACTGCTAATACAATCTTCACTTCTGCAGGAACCACAAATTGCTAGTTTATGTTCTAAATTTTCTGCTTTTGCTTGTATTTTTACATAAATTAATTTTGTGGACCAAGACGCTCCTCGGTCTTGAGAATGGAACAACTTTATAGGGAAGTTATGTTCTTGTCTGTCATGCACTGCCTATTCACTATTCCTTTAATGGCTTGTGAGAGGCTTTCACAAATAAGAATGTTTCCATACATCTGTCCTGAGTTATGCTGTGTTTTCTGTTCTTCACATCTTTGTACACTCTGTGTTAAAAATCCAGCTAAACACAAAGAAAATTGTCTAAAAAGATAAGGAAAATCAGCAAAAAGTGCAAGATGCTAAAATAAGATCAATTTATGGAAATGGAGAAAAGATGTTGCAATAAAATCCAGAACACAGAAAGTGATTTTTGCTGTCAGAAAAAAGTTGGACTTCCACAATATGCAGATTGGCAAGGACAGTGCATGGTACAAGAGAGGTAGATATTTTATACCTCTGTGTACCAAGTACAATATTAGAACTCAGTGGTTTAAAAAGGAGTGACTATCTACTTTTGTTCAGCTCCCCAGAATGATGTTGCAGTACTATATATATGCGCTATTGCGTTACAGTAGTTCCTTCAGTATCAAAGACAGTGAGTTTAGGTAATATTCAGAGCATAGAAAGCAAGAAGAAGTTGCCAAAACCCAGAATATTTTTGATTTAATTTTGTACCTACATACAGATCAGGTGGAGGGACACCACGCACACTTAAAACAGAATTTAAAAAGCACAGTCTGGTCCTGTGTAGGTGGTGTAAGACTTTGCAAAGCTCTTATCCAAAAGACATATTCATGGAAGCTGAAGCAGCTACTTCCATAATAGTCTGAGATTCTTGGCCTCAAGTCAAAGGAAAATTTTTAGCAATGATTAAAAGATTACCTTTTTTAAGTCTCAAATTTGAACAGTAGCCTTCCAGTTTAAAACTGTACTCATATCAGCATTTTTCATCTTTCTTCAGAGCAGCAGAGTACAAAACTTATACGCACCCAGCTGTGGAGGTTGCACAGATCACAAGCCCTTGTTTTACAAGGAATGTGACTACAGGGAGACAAAAGCTCCCTCTTACAAAGTGATATGCACCCCACAGCTCACGAGCACATTGGGTTAAACTATTGCTGCTGCTCAGTTTCATCTGTATACTGTCCTGGATGGTTTCCTTCCTTAACTAACAGCTGAAGCATGTTCCTTTTCTCAAGTCAGCTGCGACAATGCCAGACAACCCAACCAACACCAGTTCTAACAATAGGCATGTTTGGAAGAGCCCTGATTACTATTATTGCTGTGGCATGGAATTTAATAATTTAATCGGGTACGGTACCTTTAGACTTGGACTATACATAATAAACCCAAATTTAAGCAGCAATTTACATATCTCAGGTCTCCTGAACCTAACTATTTCCTTGAAATGATCTGACAAACTTCAAGTTACAGTCACATGCATAGCCTTGCATTTTGAAAGTTAAAACAACGTCTAGTTTTTGGCCCTGTCTCCCTGTTTTTGATCAGTAGTTGGAAATTGAAAGTACCACACTTTAAGAAGCTCCAAGATACGATACAACTAAACAAAACATTACAAAATCCTGCTGGAAAATTTACCTGTGGATCAAAATTGTACAACCAACTTTGAGTCATAATGGATTAACAAGATAGATAGCAGCTTGATTCATTCCCAAATTGTAAAACTAAACTCAATCCTTTGGGCCTGAAATGTGAATCAGACTGCTGAGCTTTCCCCTTTTGTTAGTAAGTTTGCACAGGTGTTAAACTTTTTGCTTACAACTGAAGCACTGTTTGTGCTTCAGCTGCAATTCACTTCAGCAAATGCACCCCATTTTAAAATAAATACACAGCCATTGCATCTTCATTCAATCTTCCATACGAAACTTAAGATTCACAACTGTGTTCAGTTTGCTTTCTATTGTATCGACTGCAGACAACACTTCAAACTGATTTTTTTAATAAAATATCATAAAGCAAAGAGATAGAGAATGTAAATTTAGCATCACTTACCTTTATTTGCTTGCAAACTTATGTTTTGTTTATACTTTCATCATTGTTATCAAACACCTCATTCTTCAAACATAAGCATGCTAAGTGTATTAGTACAGAGAACAGAATTACTTTGGTACTACCAACTCTATCAAAGAAAGAAGAATTCACAAGGCATGCTTAGCATCTTGTTATACAGGTGCCACAGATTCTTAAGTATCATCATGAGTTAATGGATTTATTCTATGCTTTCCTCTCAAGAAAGAAAGTATTTAGTTCTCAGCAGAAAGTTTAGTTTTCAGAAAACCAAGGCTAGAAAGCCAAATCTGTTGTTAATTGCAGGAGCCGCTTTTTTTTTTAAATATAAATAAATCCTACCTTTTGATAAACCTGAATGACATGTTTCTAAAAGAAATTAAGCCAAAATAATAATTAACAAAAAGTTTTGTACAAAATAAATTGAAAAAGCCATTTAGAGTGAAACATGCAAAAAGATCTCATTTAAAAGGCACAATGAAATCACACTTCAATACATTCTGAGATTAGGCAGATGATTTAGGGTCTGAAGAGTCAAACTCTTAGCATTGTGACTTCCAAACTTAGTCCTTCTGGGAAATGTGCCACCAGTAGTTATTATGAATTAAAATACATACTGGTGTCAAAACAATTTAAAACTCATAATCTGCAAGGTCATATAAAAATATGTTGGGATTTTCTTCGCGGATTTCAAATAGAAAGCAAAAATCAGTAACTCTACTATAATTAGATCGTGAGTATCTTCAGAGTTAGGTTTCTTCCCTCCTTCATAACATTAGGTCAGCCACGTTGTGACAAAATCTGCCTGAAATATTTAGTTAATTTAGTGGCAGAAGCTGTAACAATTGCCTACACCAGAACATAAGTAGTTCATAATCAAAGGATTCTGATCCCCCACAGAGAATACCAGAATAAAATTAACAAGTTTTAATTTTTTAAAAATTTATTTCAAGAGAAGAAACATAACTGTGTCCTTTGATGACACTATCCACCTCCTTAGTAGTCTCTACAGCACCTAGTATAACAGAGCCCCAACCGTAAGAGGACCTCCAAATGCAAACTCAACCATCTGCAACAGTGCTATTCTGTTACAACTGCACGTTATTGAATCAAGTCCATGGAATTTACACTACTGCCAAAAGTAGTGGGGAAAAACTTCAAGAAAACCACACTGCACTGCAAAAGCTGAAACTCTGAAGTAATGATAGAAGTTTGAATGCTGCCTAAACAACTGAGTGACACACAATGCTAAATAGTATTTTCCAAGCAGCACAAGTGAAAAGCTTGCATGTTCACAGTTTGAGGGTCCACATTTGGAACGTCAGATGGAAAATTAAGTAAGGCTATTACAAACAAAAGTACAGAAAGAAAGATGTGCCAAAAGGATGTCTTTGATTAAGACTTGACAAAAAGCAGATGACTTAATTCTTAAAAAAAAAAATAAATTTCAAATTAGTCTTTTATCTCCCACTCTCAACAGAAAAGGAAGGAGGGAAAACCCACCCCAAACCTCCAGGGAAGTGTTAGCCGGCAGACTGTTGAGCAGGGTAAAACATGTACCAAAGGCTAGGCTGTCACATTTTCATTTTTTTTACAGAAATGACTCCTACATTTTTAAAGAAATTCACTCTCTAAATCAAAATCAGCCAGTTGTGAAAAATTGTGGAGTTTGGCTTAGCATTATTTTGTAGGACTAGGAGACTATGAAGAGGATGCTTAGAGGGAGGCATAGTCACAGGACAGACAGGAAAGAAATGGCTTGGTGCTGATATGATATAAACCTATAACAAATGCAAGCAGGCCAAGATTAGAATGATATATTCAAAAAAATTTCACGTGATGAGGAAGGTACAAAAGCATGGAGATTATCTTAAGGCAAGTAAAAACAAACCCTCACTTCTGCAAACACAAGCTGTGGATCTCAGAGTATGTGGTATGTGAACCAACAGGTTTTAAATATAGAAGAAAAATAAGGGGTTTTCAATTTTACAGTTTGTAGGAACTAATTTAAATCATACATAGATTTGAAACTAGAAGTCCAATTAGAATAAAAACTGTTAGTGCAGGAACCACACCTGCTTAGGCTAGGCTTTGGCTGGACCAACACACTTTCACACCAAAATGAGAATCTGCACATAAACTAAAGGTCAAAATACGAGTAAGTTTTTCAAGGTTTAACCAGACTCTTGCCTAGACTGGAACCACAGCACTGCCGCTATTTTAATAGGACCTCAACTACTGCCAAAAGAAGCTTTTGTCTCCTGCCCCCACCCTTTCATCTGTGGTATTTCTGTTTGTGTGTTGCCAGCAAGGTTTTTCTGCAAATATTAATAGCCTAGAGTGATGGAGAAACACAACCTAAGCTTCTAATGCTACATCAAATATGAAGACTGGGATCCTAGTTTACACTGTCTAGTGACAGACCATGCAGTCAAGAGTGAGCAGCTTTTGAACTGATCTGAAATGTTTCAGCTCTGCAGCACTTGTACCTCATACATGAGGAAGACAAGCACAGAAAAATCAGCACACAGCAAGCTGTCTCACTTCTGTAACCAGAAAGAACTACAAAAAAATCATAAGCCAGTGCATTTGAAGTTGCAGAAATAGTTAAGCCATTAATCAGAGAACGTGGACAAAACAACCTAAGCAATGAACTCCTAGGTATATCTACTACCCAATAAAAAGGAAACGTCGCATTACCATTTTAAGAGGCTTACCTTCTTGTTAGTTTTGAAGTTAGTTTGCTAAATAGATTAGTGGAACCCCTGGTTCGAGTCTGTGAGAGTGGTGTTGCTTCATGGGACAGACTGGGGGAGGCTGGCGGTCCGTTGTAGGTAGCAGTACGTCGCTCTCTGAGCTGGCCATGGAAAGTGCTCCGACTAGCCGTTCCTCTGGGGAAACGAATACGATCAGGTGTGGTTGCACTGCTAATGCTGTGAGTTGAAGCAACAGGAGTTCTTTGATCGGGAATAGTGCTAGAGCAGAAAACAAAAAACAATGCTAGAACTTCTTTACAGAAGCACTACAGTTCTGCAGGAAACACAAAACACTACATTCTACAGTAAAGCATAAGCAGACACTTTTATAGAGGCCAGGGTTGGAAATATCAACATTATTACAGCACTGTATGGAATCAAAACTCATAAGAAGTTAGGATTAAAAGGCTGCCGAAACAGAAACCTACATAAGCAGAAAAACATAACAGGAGTATCCTGGAAAAGACCAGATAAACTAGGCATACAATGTTTCACTGAGAAGACTGATAAAAGAATCGATGAGTAAAGTTTCCTCCCAGGAAAGAGAAGCAATAGGTAACTTTAGTGTCTCTCCCTGCACATTCTATATATACATCTTTGAAAATCTTGCTAATTTGAAAGTATCCTACACAAAATTCTCTACAAGCGAACCGCTCGAAGTAGTGAAGTCCTTCAGGATATATATTTAAAGTCTCCCACAAACTTTGACAATAGGGAATGTCCAATACTCCTAACACTAGGAAAATATTAAGGTTCATTACTGCAGGATTATGTCACAGACAGCCTGACACACCACAAGACAAATGTAAACAAGACTAAAAAAATGAGGAAACACACATCTTGTGGGCAATATATACTAGAACAATCTAGGACTAAAATTCCACAGCACAAAGTTAAGAAGCAGTGGGTATAAGTTAGTTTCACAACGATTTCAGGTTCTTACATAGGCCTGAAGTTATCTGCGCCATTGTCTATTGGAGGCAACATCATCTTCGTGTGCACAGAGGCTGACATGGACATCGACTTCTGATGTCGCAGCCGAACACTGGAGAAGGATGTAGTACAAACTGAAGCAGGGCTAGCTGCGTAAGCGAACATTTCTGTCAGGCTGTGAGGGGGTTTGGGTTCAGGCAGAGGCAGAAAGAAGAGCATGATGGACCAACAACAAACTACTGCATAGAAAAAAAAGCAAACTTTTCCTTCTATTAACTGATTTATCAAAGAACACGAACTCTAACAGCCCTCTTCTATGTAAACAGCAGCAACTACCCTACACTCCCCTTTAAAAGCATCCTTACTATAGCACTTGACATCTGTGAAGTGATCATTCTCTTACCATTAGCATTAGCTTGTGGTGATACCCTCCTTCATGTACAGAACCCGAGTATCTCAGCGTTCTGTGCCGAAGCACTAGTATAAAGCACTGATGTATTTCGTATTGGTCTTAACAGTGTAAAATGCATTTAAAAAACCCACCAACTGCACTTTCCAAAAGACTGAGATAGCTCCATTACTGCAGTGAAATATGTCGTTTTCAGAATGAATCGGTGTTAAAAGAAATCAATGTAAGTTGGGCAAGTTGTCAAATCTTGACCTACATCTGATAACTGAGGGACTTCACAGGCACAATCAAAACCAACAATATCGTAATCTTCAACAAGCCCAGAAAAGCCCAAACAAAAAGGCTACTATTAATCAACCTGTACACGTAGGAGGCAAGGGATAACACTTGGTGTTCTCTGAAGAAAGAGGTATGACTTTTGAAGAGTCTCACATTGCTTGGCCACGAACCTTAAATTCTCCGAATTACTGTTCAGGCTTTGAAGGAAGGTTTACAGTGCTGTCTGAGCAGAATGGCCAGCAAGCTACCAGCTGTGTAGTATGTTAAAATAGGAACACGAAATCTTTTTCTTTCTTTGAGCCAAAATACTCTTTGCAGCCTTCACATTATCTAGTAATAATAAAAGGACAGGAGAAAACTCAGAGGCCACAAGATGTATTGGGCCTTTCAGGCTACACCACCTTAAATCATTCATCTTAAGTTTGCTTTAAAAGTAAGGCAATTGTAATTCAGAAATATCGTTCAAGGTTAAGAAATCAGTAATTGTCAGTGACAGCTTCATGACACTGCATGGTAAATTCCAAGTTAGTTCATGGCTACACATACTGAAATTCAAGTCATGTTATCTCATTCTGGTATGTCAGACTTTGGAGAGAAGAATGTTAGTCCAGCTACAAGCTACTTGGGCTTGACTCTCAAAGCACTAAGTAGAAAATACCTCACAGCTCAGACATCAGAGCTGCTGGCTAAAATGGTTACCAAAATCTACTTTGTTTTGGTTTTTAACTTTTCAGAATCTAGAAAGCTTCATCTGAGTCACGCATGCATCTCTCTACAATGCTGAATCCAGCATGACACTACAGCCACTACCACAATGAAGCCTGCAACACAGCCCAGCTTTTACATCACTCCACAGCATTAAGAAATTGTAAGGAAATGAACGTTCACCTCAAAAGCAATACCCCAAGGTCAAGTAATCCCCAAACAATTGGTCACTAGCCTTCAAGCACTTCTAGCTCCCTTCCTCTCAATTTTTTGCACAAGATAAAGGAGAAAGAATCTAGTTTTACAATGTTAGACCTAAGTTTTACTTCATCACCTGCCTCCAAAGATGCAACAGCTAGAGGTGTCAATAAGGTACCAGAACACATATTAAAGCATTTATATTTCTTCCTCTGAAGCTTTGCTAGAAAATCAGCTTCCTTGGATTACTAGCCTGGGAACACAGAAACAGCGAGCTAACATTTACCAATTAGTGCCAAGGCTTATTAAAAATCTGAGGCTGTTGTAAATCATTTGTGTTACAAATGATTTAAAGCAATTGCCTATCGTTATGAAGAGTGTTTAGTGAATCCCCAAGTGCGTCAATTAATGCTCAGGCTTTGGAGGAAAGCCAACAGCGTCATCTCCAGCAGAATGCCTGTGTCAGCCACACAATGTGTTAAAGTAGGGATGTGAGACTTAAAAACCCTTTGCTTCTCTAACAGTCTGGCATGGGGTCTTCAAGGCTACTTTCTCCAACATCAAGTCCAGTAGCTCACTATCAATTCTTCCAAGTTTCCATACCTTCCAAAATGGCACCTTCTCAGAATTCAATGTGCAAGACAAAAACAGAACAGGCAAAATTTTAACACTTTCTCTACAGAAAGAATAGAGGCTTTAAATGTGCACGTTGCCTTTTAAGGCAAGTCTCCCAAGTTTTCACTGGGTCACAGTCAGTATCTGACTTGCTATGGAAAATCTAAAATCCAATCTGTAACAAATTATTTATAGTAATTACTCCTGCTTTTAACATTTGCCACCACTAGACATTTCAAAAGCATAGAAAACACTTTTAACAAAACCTTGGATTTATACAAATACCAGGTTCTACTTCAGATCTTCCTTCACAGAAGAAAAACCATTACAAGTTTCTAAAGTTACTTTCTTAGAAATTGAGAGTACAACAATATTAGAGATAACAGAGAAACACCTGAAGGCAGGCAGAATTCATTCTGAAGAGCCAGTCCCATCAATAACCATGTTTATTTAGCCTGCATTAAAGGTCCCTGCATTTCACGTGATCAGTCAAGCCTTTGCCCAGTTACAGCAACAAAATATATTCAGACGTAAATTCTGAACTCTGCGCCAAATCACAGTAGTTCTGAAACTGTGCCAAAATGAACGTGCAGTTTAGTGTTGAGGCATTTCAATGACAAGTTTCAAACTGTAAAACAATTAGCAATGCATTCTCATTATCTTTTCTTGTTTTAACCCTCTATAAAGAGTAATGAAAGTAGTAACCAAAAATAAGCAATAAAAGCTATAAACATTTTTTTTCCCCTGACATGGAAAATATAAATGCTCAGACACTTCAAATGACTCAAACAGGGCTAAAGTTTGAAGGATAAGCAAACGATGTTTGGATACCATATTGACAATAAAAGGTATATTACACAAGGATAACCAATTACAGATATAAAATAGAATTAATATAGTTGCCAAGTACTACTCAATGTTAACTTTGAGCTTAATGCCCATACGTGACAAACCAGAAAGACAGCAGTTTGCTGAGAAACTCAAAACTGCTAAAAAAAATAAGTAACAGCTTCAAAAGACAGCTTCTTAAGGAGTATGAAGTCACTCCTAAATTAAGGGGACATCTGAATCTCAAGCATTCCTAGTAAACAATATCTAATAACTTTTAAAAATGTAATAAAGAAATTGTAGGCAAGAAATTGCAAAGATATTAGTTTAAAGATGACCAAAAATGTGATTAAACCAAGAAATCAGGTAATCAAAACTATTTTGGTCAGAAAGATTCATTTTTCAAAGAGAGTCTGGAAAGAAAAAAAAGCTATTAACATATCAAGTCAAAGAAAGGATGGTAAGCTTTAATCTAAACAAACTTGGTAACATTAACAAGGACCAACCAATGAAGGCTGAGACAGACACACTAAGAGACAGTACCAAATAGCTGTGCTGTACTTCACAAGACAGTTGATTGCAGGCCCAGCTGGCCAGCTAGACTTTTGGCACTCTTCAAACTTATACTTGACTTTTTCCTTAATCACTTTCAGTTTGCAGAAAGCTAGGAGGAAGAGACAGGGTCAAAATCATGTTCTTTTTCTCCAGGCTCCAGGGGTCAAACAAGGGACAGACAGACTTTCTATTCAACATCACAACTTCGCCACTCCTCCTTTTAAACTGATGAAAGGAAGGGAAAAAATTCTGTGCAAAAAATGGCACATCTTTCACCAATTTCAACATGAGCCAGAAGAAAAGTATTTTCTTCCCACCCTTTACAATATACCATAAAATTAGGAAGAGGTGGAGAAAATTGGGAAGAGTAGGAGAGGGGTACACATTCCTCCAAGCTTAAGCTTTTTTATTAAGTACTAGCTATCTGGGTACTCTCCTGGCAACAGTCAACTACTTAACTGTTACCAGCTTTTCAGACCAGTAAAATTCTGTGAAGAATAGCTGGTTGGAACTTAGAACACCTCAGCCAGCCAGGAAATTTGGTGGCGGTGTTCTTCAAAAGTGTTACTCTATACCTAATGTCTACATTCACCATTATTTATTTTCTAGAGCTCTCCTTAGTCTTTGGTATACAGGAAAGGATGGGACTAGAGGCAGCTATGGTGCTAACACACGAACTGGTTAACTCCAATTCCACTGCATGCTCCAGTCAGGCTTTCATTCAGTAAAGTAAGAGGAAACCTGTTATTTCTCTGACTGTTTTCACTCAGAATATGGAGATACCAGTGCTTCACTTCTCAAGATGAGTTCTGAAAATACTGGGAAGCAATCAGACTACAAGGATATCAGTTAAGGAATGTTGCATGTCCAAGACAATGGCCTATCACTGTTTCATCTTTGCTCAGAAAAAACTCTCTCCGTGAGACTTTCTAGAAAAAACAGTATTCTAAACAATCCCAACAAAGTACAGTTTGGGTTGAAATGTAAAAAGAGAAGGGCCCAAGAGAGACGGACTTGTAGTTTGACACTACACAAGTCTCTTCTGCAAGCATATGTTGTTTGGTCACAGGAGTTAACAACTGATTTAAGACGAAGGCTGTACAAATATGACATGTATTAAACCAGAAACTAGGATCTTCGTTTTACATTCTAAGGGTAAAGACTGTATGAATTAAGCATATATATAAAAAAAAAAACCAACATACTTACAGGTGCTCCATAACCAAAGATCTGTACTCACCTTTCATTAACAATTACACTAGAATATTACTGATTTTTTAATTAGGCATTACAATTTTTTGCAAATGTGAAGACAAGGGACATACACCATAGGAAGACATTTCATATACCTGTTCTCCTTGCCATTTTGTATCACTGAATGCCTATCAGCAGTGGTTCTTTCACTACAAACATATGTGTTGCGCCGTGTCATTGCTCCGGGGGCAGTATTATTCTACAATTAAAAAACATAGGCTTGTTATTCCCCACAAAAGGCTTTTCTGGGGTTAAGTCTACATATAATCGAAGGCTGGTTTACTTCATGCTAGCTCTACACAGTTATAAAACTTACAATAATTAAATAATAAGTTAATATACAAACACTTCCAGTATTTTTAAGGAATACTGCAATCAGAGAAAGTAATTCCAAGTTGTTGTTCTTGTATTTCATGTTGATGGCTCAAAATTAATATTGCTTAAAAGTTGTTAATTACCAATGTTCTGAACTACAAATTCTCAGCATGTCTAACATTCATCTACATCTGGATAGCCTATGTCTTTACAGCCTATTTCTGAAATACTTGACCACTTGTAGATTGTAGAATTTTCCTTTAAGTTAAAATCATACCCTTAAACAAGACAGGAAAAGCAAAGACTTAAGAAACAAATGTGGTAAAATTCAGTGGGAAGGTAAACATGGACTTCTAAATATTAAAATACTATAAAACACTAGACAAGTTTTAAAAACGGGGAAGAATAAGTCAAATTAAAGAGACAAATTGCAGAGAATTTTAAAAAGACTTTTAAAAAAAAATACACATTTAAATACAAGCATAATACATTGAGGACAAGAGAACCAGGGGAACTTAAACTACAGACCTTACTTTAGAGGGGAGAAAAGAAATAGAATTACTTTGCCTCTGTCTTTACAGAGAAAGAGGGTGGAGATATGCCCAAGTTGGCGGTCAATTTTCCAGGAACGACTGAGAAGCTAGGTAATTCACAGATAACAGAATTACAAAAAGTTAGATGCAATTACTGTAGGAAAAGCATGGTGGTCCAGATAAACATGCACCCCCAGGTGGTAGAGGAAGTAAGAGCCGGTAAGCCTTGTATTTTTTCTCCCCACCCCAAGAACATAACACAGGAAACTGCATATGGTTGAAAAGTGGAAAAAAAGCCTTTAAAAATTTTCTTTAAAGAAAAGGATCATGGGGCAAAGCAGGGAGCAAAATAGGCTATTAAACTTTAAACATCACTGCTGGGGTAAGTCTTGGAGGAGGCTAGCTCAAGGGAATGACTGGTCAGCACCTGGATAAGCATGTGTTGAGTTGAGGATGGCCACTAAGAATCAGGCAGGGGACTTCATGCTCAACTAACCTTTTGGAGTTCTTTGAAGAATTACTGCTATGACAGACAAGGGAAATTCAGTGGATTTTGGAAATAGCATTCAGAAAAGGTTTCACATAAATGATCACAGTAGAGAATCATGGGAAGAACGATTAAAAAAAAAAAAAAAA
>VZTL01040322.1:49867-62801 GCA_013400535.1 Scopus umbretta
AAAAAAAAAAAAAAAAGCCCTGTGCTTTACACAACCCCCCCCCACCCAAGCCACTCCAAATAAACTATTCAGGAACAGTATGACAATAAGTTACAGCTCAAACCATAGTTTGCAAAAAGATAATGTCTAGCTTTCTGATGCACCTTATTTGTGCCATTACCTCTAGAGTGCCTCTTTTTGTCGGGTTTAGCACCAGGAAACGTTTGAGGAGGTTTTCACAGTCTGTGGACATGTAGAAAGGAATCCTGTATTTTCCCCTTAGCACTCTTTCTCTAAGTTCCTTGGTAACAGAAGAAGAACGGACAGTAGGACGTAAGCAGCAAATCACTTAAAACATTATGTAAACATCCCCAACATGTTCTACAAAAACACACCTTTAAGTTCTGTCCATCGAAAGGAAGAGATCCACTCACAAGGGTATACAGAATAACACCTAAACTCCAAACATCTACTTCAGGTCCATCGTATTTCTTCCCTTGAAAGAGCTCTGGAGCAGCATATGGTGGGCTGCCACAAAAGGTGTCCAGTTTATTTCCAACTGTAAACTCATTGCTAAAACCAAAGTCAGCTATTTTAATGTTCATATCTGCATCCAGCAATAGATTTTCAGCCTGGAAGAGAAAGAATGGTTTGTAAGATGAACTTAAAATACTTGATTGAAAATGCTATAGTCTGTTTTACTCATTCTTAAAATGCAAAAAGCTGAAATATCTGTTAACATTCCCTTCCTTGCAAGATCTTCAGGTATGCTTTAGTCTATCATTCACACATCCCCTATTTTAAAAATCTCTGTACAACGGCTTCAGACTATGGGAGCTGTTATGCTACCTGAAAACTGTGTTATTACCATCTATCTGTTTTCTCCACAGAAATGCATCCTGAGCTACTGTAACATATTTTTGATCTATTAAGATGAAAACAAGATGTAGTCCCACTATCCATACTTTATATGGTATTCTTGCAAAAATTTGGCAATACACATAACCTTTAAACTTTTTTCAAGTGGGGTTTTTTTTTGGTTGGTGTTTTTTGTTCTTTGGGTTTGGGGGCTTTTTGGTGCCTTTTTAAGTTACAAAGCTATGATATATTGAACAAGTTACATAGCAACACTATTAATGTAAAAGGCACAGTTTAAAGAAGGGATATACCATTTCATGCCAAGTTACAAAGAAGCCACACTTCAGTTTCATCATCACAACTGGCAATTCATTCTGTTCAAGACCAAAACTTGTCATATCTCTATCAAACTACCCTTTTGTTTTTTTTAAAGATCTCTCAGCTAACACTGACCTGCATCAGATTTGAATCTGACCACAGGGTGAGAGGCTACCTTTCAGCAGCCATTAAATGTCTATATTTAAACACCTTACCAATCCTCTTCCTTTTATTTGAAATGGTCTATACTGTAATCATTCCTCAAAACTTGCTATAACGCATGCAAAAAGAATAAATCCGAAAGCTTACTATACACTACATTTTATCGGCATGGTAAAGATCACACCCACGGGTACAGACAGAAGCTGACAGACACACTTCACACTCTTTTTCCTACTCACCTTGAGATCTCTGTGAACAATATGCTTTTGATGGCAATACTGCACTGCAGACACTATCTGGATAGAAAACAAGCCCAATTATATAAGTGACATATCAAAGAAACAGAAGTTTTAATCAAAAAGTTCAACATTTATTACTGAAGTTGACTGTACTTATCCACTCAGAGCTACATAACCAACTACTGCAGTGACCAGCATATTTATATGGGGGAAAGCTGTTAAATAACTTAGGTGTTTGTTATTTGATCTATTTGGTTTCTACTATACTTGAAAGAGGATTTTGTTTTTCCTGTGTGGCTAATTATAGACCAGTGGAAGTGATGACTTTCAGAAAGGTTACTGAAGTATTTCCATTCCAATACTGTATACAGCTATGAAAGCTTTCCCTCTAGACTGAAGTTTTCCAGTCCCTCTCCAAAGGTGATTTTTCACGCCGCAGCATGAAGAGAAAAGGGTAACAAATGGGCTTAGCTACTGGAGAAACTATTGGGAAACAGCTTGTTTGTCAAAACTTACACAGTGAGAAGCAACTGTGCATCTGACAGGGGTCTGCTGTCTAAGTGCATATGGTTTATTGTACTTTGTATACTGTACAACAGTAACAGCTCAATGGAAAAAACTCTCTATGTCTCTCAAGTGTAATGGAATAATTTCTTCCATCATCATTTCCAAATATCATTAAGTTTTTCCTGCTTTATATAACAAACTGTATAAGCTATTTACACAGTACAGTATCCTAGCACATTATTGCTTTAGAGTCCCAAGCGTTGCTGCAGAATTCTACATATACGGAAAAGTTAGATAAAGTCTTATTGTTATATCATCACAAATGCAGTCAAATACATTTTATTGTCATGCATACATGGTCAGAATTGAGGCAGACGTTATGACTTCTTAAAGTAAGCGCAACTGCACATAAAACCATTTTAATGTAATAACTCTGCTTAATATCTTTCCCTTCTTCAATCAAGATTAAGAAGATTTCCAACACAGAAAGGTGAGGTATCATTACTGTTACAAAATATAACCCATAATCAGAGCGCCCAGCTTAGCAAAACGATCCTCCTGTACTGGTAAGAAGCAACTGTTCTCTTCCTCAGCATTTAGAGTAGGTGAAAGTAAGGTTCTTGGTAGGTCAAAGAACTAACCTACCAGTCAATTTTGCATTCCAAACTTAAGCACCAATATTACAATCTTTGTGCCCCTGTATTACCAAATCACACAGATGCAAAATGCCACTTTAGAAACCAAGCAGTCTGAAAAGCTGAAATATTTCCATTCCCTACACTTTCATTCTGTTTTTGCTTGTTCCTTTATGTATTGGCTCCCTCTTTCAGACTCAAAATTCGGCTTTTACAGTTACTGAAACTGCCAAAGTGCTTCCATGCCACCACTTGTACCATCCTTTTGGTTTGCCTTCCTTTCCTCTCTGCTACCATTACTTTAGCGCCAGTCACAAGCTCACTATGCAGGTGCTTCCAAGGCTGACAACATGACCAACACCTTAGGCTTTATTCAGGACTGCAGAGACACAGCACTATACCACTCACTCCTAAACTGCTTTTACTCTGACTATCTACAAGCGGAAAGCCTAGCAGATGATCAATCAGTAGTTTCCTTTGGAGATGCTTTTGAACTACTCTGCATTGCAACAGAATAGCACAAAGACTGCAGAAGTGAGTCCACTCAAAATGGGAGGGAAATAATGCAATGTGAATGGCATTAATAATTGAAGAACAGCAGTCAAAACTGAATGAAAAATAGCACAGAGCATGGCTGCACTGGATTGATCCCTTGTCTTCCACCTTCCATCACTGTTTCCATTGACAGCCCCCTCACCCCCAACCTATTTGAGTGTCAGAAATTTGCTGACACTTGGCACGTGGGAAGAAGAGGGGAAGAAACAGCAGACCTTTTTGCTAGAGGTAACAATTGGAGCATTAAATACATTTCTTGGGAGGGATTTCAAAAAATCTGTATAATCATCGGTTTTAAAGAACAAGTTAGAACAAGTTATCTCCAGGCAGACAAACCATTCTTCATAAGCATTACATGACAAAAGGACAGATAAATGACCTCTCAAGGTCCTTTCCACGCTGCCAAGAGCATTTTGTTTCTTAACTGGAACATACAAGTAAGATTTATTTTGTGGATTTTTTTTTTTCCAAGATCTGTCCTAACACCTACCAGCATTAAAAATTCTAACTGCTTCAGCAGGGAAACAGTGGGAAGACTGAAGGAGGCCAGATCTAACTGGCTGCAGTAGAGGGAAAGAGGGAAGTAATACACATGAATTTTGGGAGACCTCCTGCCCTGAGTCTTGGCTTCCCATTTTTTTCATTAATTCTAATCCAGATGGGCAGATTTTTCTATGGAAAAGGGATGGCAAGATTGAACCAGAACTGCTCGGAAGCCTGTAACAGGGGAAGAAAGATGAGGTGACATTAAGAACGCAAAACATTCTGGATTTGAATTTCTCACACATGGCTGCACAAAAGGAGCTTGAAATGGAGAACTGTAGAGCATGGCTGTATTTTTAGTGTTTGTACCCTCTCCTGTGTTCCTTGTCAGGTGTGACTGGAATAATGTGATCACTGTCTTTTACATACTTTTTTTCCTGCTAAAAACCTTAATTATGCATAACAAAATGGACAAAAAAATATTTTTTTTAACAAGCAAAGAGGGGAGAATTACAAAATTATGCTCTTTGCCTGCAAGACAGGAACTGCCTCCTTGGATAAAACACAAGTGTTTGATCCAGAAATCACATCTACTGAAAGAAGAAACATGATCGGAACACAAGATATAATACAACCTATTGTAGGAACTAAGCTCAATACCATGGCACAACTGTTTCTTCAGTTTGAAGACAGCCACCGTCTGTTAAATCAGTTAGTGAATTAAAAAAAAAAATAAATTCACTATTATGTTGTAAGTCCCTATCTAACGTAAGAACGGCTGCACTGAATCAGATAAAAGGTCTACAGAGAGCATTCTTCCTCCAACAATGGCTAAAAGCTATACAAAGCTATTCTGAGACTACAGTAAGGTGAAATGAATAGTTTTATGACCTGTAAACCCAGCAAGATCTAGTTTCCTTTGACACTGTCCCACAGTCAAGAGTCCTAGTATCTTATAAATGCCAAACACTGATCAAAGTTTCCTGACTTTGGTCCTGCACGTGTGCTCTTCTCTGTAGCAAAGTGCAATACGCTCACGCTGTAGTTTCTCTCCTCAGGTTATTACTAGGGTTCTCTCTTTTTTTCCAGGCGCTCATGCTTTTGAAGCTCTCAAGAACCTCCTATCCTTGAGATCAAGGTCCTCCAAAATTGGTTGAGCTCAGTAGCTGGGAAGTCAGCTGTTGGGGAAGGACAAGGCACAGCTGCCTGTGGCAGGAGACAAGACTTTTAAGAATAAACTGAAAACATACTTCTCTATATTTTAGTGGATTCAAATGACATTTACAAAGAGCATTTAGTCTGCTGAAGTACAAAAAAAGAAAAATCAAGCTGAGAATCTGAAGTACGTAAAATGAACTCTTGATGGGTCAAATACCCAGCTCAGCAGGTAATGCTCTTTTGAATTTTTTCCCTTCACATTTTTTTGAAAAATGAAGTTACATATTGTATGTAACACAGTACATATGTACTACCCACATTAACCCATAAAATTAAGCACTAAGTGTACCTGTAAAACATGTTTGACCTGTTTCCACAAGTTTTCACTTAAAGGGGAGTCAAATTGTTTGAAAAAAATTGGTAATCGTTGAACAAATGTGCAATTTCAATGGAATTACTGCAAGATCTTTTTCCACACAACTCCTGATAAAAGACACTGAGGACAAAGAGCAGAGAATCATACCAGTAGAAGTTTTCAACATTCACATCTGAGAGAGAATAGCAAATCCTCTCAAGTTACTGTGAAGCTCTTCAAGTGACATTACAAAGAGCAAGGCAACGGTCTGGGATTTAGAAGAGACGGCTGAAGAGGGAATGACTGCTCCACAACCCATCACATCTACTCCCAACACAGCACAGAAACACATACCAGAAACCCTCAATCACAATGGAAAGTTCTCTACCTGCCAGAATATGAAAAAGAGGGAAGCAGCTTTAAAAAGACATGAAAGATTTTGTTAAAGAGGAGGAAAAATTTTCCTTACTATCAAGCTGTATAACTCCGATAATCAGAAATCACTTCTGGGGATATGAAGTCAACAGCTGCTTTTTTGAGGTTGTTTGGTTCATTTGGTTGGTTGGTTTTTGGTGTTGGGTGTTTTGGTTTGTTTTTTGGTTTTTTTTTTTTTTCAAAAGATTAAAGAGGGTAAATGCAAGATTTAAAGAGATGAGAGAAAACAAAGGAACAAGGATTTCACAGAAATGCTTTTGTTGCCTCCTTATGTTGGGTTAAATAAGTTTCTATTTTTCTTTACTTTCATTGCTACTTTTGAGCTTATTGTTTATATTGCTTTCACACAATTCTTACTTATGAGACAGAGAGCGCAAAACAGTTGTGGCACAGTTTCCTAGTTCCCAAACTGTTCCTTTCAGTCACACTACCCACACGAGAAAAAGTGTAAAAGCTTTCTTTACAAGGCGTTTTGTGAAAGTCATTAATCAATTTCCTGGAAGTCTCATATACTATATAAAATTTCTTCTACTTTTGTACGGCTACACTTAAGAAGTGAAGCTATTGGGGCCTCCCCTTCCAACAGTGGAACTGACTGTCACGTCATTGCCACAATTCACTGGTTTAAAACCCCTACATATCGTTCAATAAAACACTCTTGTCCCTATTCATTATTTTAAAGCATCATTAAGCAGGAGTGTAATTTTGATTTTTACTACTTTTCACAACATTATCTAGGTTATCCAAGTGACCAAAGGGATGGAAATAACATACACATTTACAAATTTCTGCACAATAGCACAAAACAAAAGTATATCAGACGAGTCAGATCTGCAAATGAAACTCTGGATGCTACAGAAGCAGAGATTTGGATTTTAATTAGTTATGCAAAAATACCTGGTTACGTTCAATACTGCTTTGCTGTAGAATGGAAATGCTTTTTACAGATCGATGAAATTCCAACATCTTTGCAGGGCTAGTTTATAAAGAAAGCTAAACTAACAAGCCTAGAAATTACTTTTCCGTGACTTTTTTGAACAACTATTAAACTACATCTTTTCATGGAAGCAGATGGATGTGAACGGATGCCTGTTATATGCACTGCCTTGTGTTTTCAAACTGGCCTGTTTGTTGCCTGTTACATTTAAATAACTTCCAAAACATTACAGACTAGCTGAACTAAAGGTATATGAAATCAACCCAGAGGAAATGAATTTTGGAACAGAATACACTTCCAAATCAAGCAGTCATTGTGTTCTGGCACTCCTGTACACCCTGGCACACAGCGCTAAGGAAACTAGCACCACTGAATGGACTACTAACCCCTTCCAGTACTGCTGTAACCCAAGTTCTTTCTCACTCGGGGCTACAAGTCTGTAACATTCTGAACACTGCCAGAAGCCAAACGCAAAGGACAGCCATTTCACTCATTTTGGCATTAAAAAAAGGGGGTGGGGAGAAGGAGCTGATGTATAGGAATATTATACATACCTGTCTAAATTTAGCTCTAGCCTCTTTTTCCTTCATTCTTCCATGTGCAACCAGATAGTCAAACACTTCCCCTACAATTCAATAATGAGATACATTAATGCCAATTTCAGAATCTAGAGATTCCTCTCTAGCAGCTGCCTACAGCTGCTTCACTGGAATGACTGTACTTCAAGTTTATGACTACAGGTTAGCTCAAGAGAACAAGGCACAACCGCTATGCAATTTACTACACCATCATCTCTTATACAAGAAAACAGTAAGACTTAATGAATGACTGGATATAGAAAAAAAGCCCAAACATTTCCTTCCAATTATTTATCATAGAAACTGAGCAGCATACTTCTGTTTTGTAAATAATGATGACACGCACCCATTAGTCACCTTGTGACTTTCTCCAAAGGGTTTCTTTTGCTCCACAAAAAGAGCTTCATGTATGAGAACATCTAATGATATTTGTAAATACTGTCATACCAGTACTAGAATTTTTCTTTGTGCATGTGTATAAACATGTTCTAACCAAAATCAGAAATCTTAGCTTTAACCTAGGCTTGGAAGAAATACCCACAAGGAAGGTCACAATAATGAGCACAGCAGGACACATTGACGTAACCCATCACATAACCATCAGATCTCTAAAATACAGTTAGAAGGATTACTCTTGAACAAGCCCAATATTGTATGGTTGTGGATGACCAAAGGAAATTACTAAAGCAGTACTGAAGATCTGTTGTGGTTTGTTTTTTTTTTTCCCCTTAATCAATCCAGTAATTTTATAGGACATCAATACAGACTACAATGTTTGAACTTTTGGTGCAGCCAACTGGCCCATGAAACACCGACATGTTTGTGAGGGCATAGGAGATTTTCTTTACTAAAAAACAACAGTCACGTACCTAAGAACTCTTACAAACACAAACTAGTACACAGTTTTAAAAATTCTTTGCTTACATGTAAAATTTATAAAAACTTTAGAAGTGGATCAAATATCTGAATATTTCCCACTGAGCAAGGAAACACTGTTTTGTAGGTAGCCACCTCACATGGAAAGAGTGAGTAACTTCACATTTATTCTTGAAAAGAAGCAACTCCGTGTAATTTGAATAAAAAAACTCAGTCATATAAGCAGGAAAAGCAACTGATCAATCTGAGTGAATGTCAGGATTTTCTACAAAACAGACTTACTTCCCTCTGGAGTGTGTTATTTAGCACTCAGATAACTCTCACAGCTGTTTCTTCAAAAACCTTGGAAGGAACAAACCTGAACACTTCTTCACAATTGAGGGTAAATGACACCACAGAAAGAATTATTCCCAATTTACGCAAACTGTTGCAGTTGTAGCAACAGTTTCTTCCAGCCACAGAGTTCATACGCATCATGCATGACCAGTATCTTGGTAAAGAGGAAATATGTGAAATGGATGCCTGCCACTGAGATTACCATCCATTCCTGTCTTGCACAACACAGCACACGCAAAGGGTGCTGCTGACAGCCTTTTAGACCGGTACAGTATGTATTTCTCCATTACCCTAAGAAAAATCCTCACCACTAGAGAACCGCTGGCCCTTCTACCTCCTAGAAGTTAATCACTAGATGGCAATAGGACTTCACTTTTAAGTCTAGTACCATCAAACAGCACAGATATACCTCCACAAGCACCTTTACCAGCCAGTATTTTAATGGTAATTTACCAACTTTGTTTCTTTTTAGACAAACCTTAGCTGAGCATTTAGGGAGCTGCTAGAAGAAAACACAGAGAGAATCATTATCTGATTTACAGTAATTCATTAAGCTTCATGCAATCTAAAGTCAGAGTCAGAATTCAATGCTGATTTTCTCTGAAAAGAAGTCTCTCTACCTCCCTCCCAAAACTAAAGAAAAACCTCAACTATCTGAGATTCCCAGCTGCCGATCCTAAACAGTCATACTGACAAACTGAGTGCTGCTAGGTTTTAGCCACCAAGGAGAAACTTAAGACTGAATACCTTAATTCTAGTTCTGCCAAAAATACCTGACATTGCATGATGTGTGCTTCCCTCTCCCCACCCACAATCAGGAATACATGTTTAAGTTCCTCCTAAAATGGCATAAGGCTAAGCCTAACAATTCTTGACAGCAGAAGGTCTGTGATTACGATAAGACAAATGTCATCAACATCTAAAAAACAGAAGTTGCCGTACTCGTGCTTTTGAAAGCAACAGTTAAATCAACACAGAAATGTTTCATCTGAACACATTTTTTTCCAAATATCTTATACAAAACAGGACACCAGAGGTAAGGAGCTGAATAAAATTAATTGAGAAAGTTGGCATTTGTTACGGACAGGAACAATCTGAATAAAGATTCCCATTAAATTTGAGTTGTGAAAACAAAGCAAATGTTACTAAGTTGCAATAAGTTCAGAAGCTGGCTTTACAAATTATAATTAATTATGTTGCCCAAAGAAGTCCCAGAGAAAATTAAAGATTTTGCTTAAGATTTTACACTACCGTGACATTGATAGTTGTTGAAAAAGAAAGGCAAAACTTGAAAGAAAGTGCTTTCTCCCACTTGGCACTTTGTTTACATGTGTCATCACAGCAGAGAGATACTTACCCCCACTTGCATATTCCATTATTAAATAGAGAGTTTTTTCAGTTTCGATGACTTCAAATAGCTTCACTAGAAAAGAAAGCCATTTATTAATCAGATAACTAGTTGCAGAAGTATTATATTAACCCCATAGAGAGTTCTGTCAGAGAAAAAAAAACTTGTTTGCTGCTTCACAGTATTAGACTATTAGTCTAAAGAAGCTTTTGCTGTCTAATATTCTTAAATGGAAAATCCTGGAAGACATTTAGTCAACTCATACAGAGTAACATTTTCTCGAGGAACAATACTTCTGTTACATGGGAAAAGCAACTAAATTAAGGAGAACCTCCACAGATCTGAGCACCAGCAATAGTTGTTTTTATGCACTGAACTGGCATACATGGTGACAAGTGAGTTATCAGCCAGTTTGCTGACAGTCCCGTAACAATACTACATCATTTAAATGTACAATCCTGAACAACTTCTTGACCACTTCTTGTTTTTGGTATATACTTATTTTTAATGAAAGCCTGAATTCATTCAAAATTAATATTATACTCAAAAGGAGAAAAATTACCAGTAAATAACAGTTTTGTGCAAAGGGACAAAAAATTTTTAAAAACCACACAGCTCTGAAGAAGTACTTATTACTGCTACTTTACAGTAAATAGAGCAGGATCATCTTTTAAACTCATACCACAACGATTTTAACAGTGAAAAAGCTGAAGTTTCTCCAGAGTTGGAAATTATGTGAAAGAAACAAGGTACCTATATTTGGATGATTTAAGATCTTCATTATTCTTACTTCTCTAAAGAGCTGAAATAAACATAAAACATGAAATAAGTTAATGAAATAGGTAACACCCATTCTTCCTAAAGCCTGATCATTTTGATATACTTACTTAAACACAAAGGGCAAACATTACTGTTAGCATTTCAATGAAGTTCATGAAATAAACACTTAGTGGAGGGAACAGTTCAGTGCCTGCTTCTTTTAACACCCCTCCTCAAACAAATTAAACCTTAAAAACTTGAAAACACCCACGAAGCACTCCAGATAGCTCAGGAGAGAAATGATCCTAGCTCTGGGGTTTGCAGACTTTTGGGGCCAGAGGCCATTATGAGCCCACGCAGCTTCTTGCTGGCCAGTACATATCACACCATCTTTCATCCCCTCCACAGAAAATACTGTTTCCAAAGTTCTGTGAACCCCCACCAGAGTACCTTTTGAAGACCACTGCAGTATGTTACTGGTATGAATTCATCACTGTTCAGTACTTTGTTAAAGCCATGGAATTACTGTGCTACAACAGGAACTCACAAGTGAAAACTTAGCTGCTTATATTGCACAAAAATTGTGTTATCCAACCACACACCAGCAAGGAGCAAGCTTTAAGGAGAGACGGGGAAGCAAGGCTCCCCTTCAGCCCTTCAGAAGCATTCCTGCAAGGTGGCTGAGGCACAGCAGCATCTCGTCCTGGGTTTGCCACTGCAGCTCCACTGACTCTCACTCCCAGACATCCAACCTCCAAGCCTGCTCGGCCAGCATGTGCTGAACGTACTTGCCAAAATTAACAGGGCAGAACACAGTGTTTCCTGACCCAACAATCACCAGCAGACAGAAGAAACACCATTACTTCAGGGGTACAGTCTCAAAGGGATCAGCCTGCTCCTACCCTCTTCACCATCCACCTTCCAATGCAACAGAATCATACCACTTCCCTTTATGCAAGCATTTGTGTTAAAAGCCAGACTGACACACAAGGTCCAGGAATTAATTTTGCAGAAAATCTCACAAAACACACAGCTCCCCCAAACAAAACCACCCCACATCTCTAAGTTTTCTGTGGCAGCTCCCTTGCCCACCCCAGCACATCTATTTTGGCAGGATGGGTGGTGAGGGAGTACAACTGCCCCTTTTCAAGTTGCAGCATCACGTCAGCTCAACAGTGCTGCATCCAGAGACCACATATTGATTGTAAGGATCTTGTTCCTGCCCCACACACACCAATACCCCTGTGAACACGGTCTTGCTTGAGTAGTTATTTCCAAAGAGTTCAACTTTGCCTGTCACACAGAGTAAACTCTGTCCTCCTGCAACTAGACGATAATACAGGAATGACATTTAACAAACCACAAACGAAAGCAAAGTCATCTACTGATCAGATGATAAATATTTTCACCTCTGAAAACTCTCTTATGCAAAAGACAACTATAAGATGCACATAAATTATAAGATGCACATGAATTCCTGGGGGTATTTAAAAGATGCATCATTGTGGTGCTTAGGGACATGGTTTAGTGGTGGACTTGGCAGTGCTAGGTTAACGATTGGGCTCAATGTTCTTAAAGGTCTTTTCCAACCTAAATGATTCTGTGATTCTATTCTATGACAAACCTCTAAGTGTAATACTAAAAATGCCACAGGTGGTGTTACTGCAAGACAAAACATTGCTTTTAATGAAGTTGGTTAATAGCAGATGAAGTGAAAGTAGTCCTCCCAGAAAAGACCCAAGATAAAAAATGATAAAAAAAACCTTGAAGTGCAAATACTATTGTATTTGGAAAACCCAAAGAATTACCTTTTTAGGCAGTATGCTATAAGGCAGTCAAGTGTGTAGCTGTTCTCCCTCTGCAGCTCCCCCCATGCCAGCCAAAGACTCCATAGGGTTGACATTCTTATGGCGCGATTATTTTCTAATGGCATGCTTCAGAAAGCGGGAGTAACCAAGTGGTTTTATTATAAACCTAACACCAGCTTCTACAGGAATACCAGTAATGTAACAGACCATATTGAACTTAATGTAAAGAGAATGAAACAGAATGAAAAGTCCACAGCTCCACAGGAATGCAGACATGGGAGAAAAGAAGGTGTTTTGTAAATAAAAGATAACAGCATTGTTATTAACAGTAAGGAAGCAAAAAGTGCTGCTGCAAGATTTGCCTCAGGACAGATTTCAGATAAAGTGAAGACATTTAATATGTCTACACATATTACCAACAACTCAAAAATCTGTAGGTGTATTTACTCAATAAAAGCAAAAAGTGAAACATAGGAAACAAACAGAAAACAGAGAGTCAACAAAACAAACCCTTTGTGCCTTTTTGTCTTTTAATAAAAGAAAACATGAGGGTAGGATTTAAATAAATAAATGGGGGGGGGGGGAAATCAAAATTTGGGACGCAGTTG
>VZTL01040323.1:12526-34420 GCA_013400535.1 Scopus umbretta
CCCCCCCCCCCCCCCAATCTGAAGCTTTCATTTCTGAGCATCTATCACTTCCAGGTAACTCCCAGGAAAGATGTATTTTCTTAATGTCCATTTGGAGGTTTTGTTCTAATGTGGACCTGGGCTATAGCATGATAGACTTAATGTCTGAGAACTGTTAACAATGCCAATGCTTCAGGATTCATTTTATAAATATCCAGTGTAGCAAGCGAGCAGTCTTTGCTAAATATCTGTTTCAAATGTACTGCCTATGTAATGACTCCGTCCTGAGCTCACTGCAGTTAACAATTGTTTCAATATACCTCAGAAAAAAGATCAAGCTGTAAAGAACCTCCACTTCAGAAGCAGTCATATGCCTACTCCAGGAAAAATATGTAGGCGTGTTCCTGTTTCTAAAGTGAGAGTAATCTCTCAGATATAAACAGAACTATTCACAAGCATGAAATGAAGCATCAGCTTATAAATTTTACTGATCACAGTCTGTATTAGTTAAGTGACTCTGCAGTGTTTTCCCGTTCTATGCATGCATTTTTCTGTGCTTAGCAGGGAGGATACTATTCCTTTCAAACGTCAGTTTTTGAAACTTTTTAAAAAACTTTTTGGAATTCTTAGGGTTTTTTACATGGTTTGTAATAGACATTTCATTTATATTATTTTATAGGTAAGCATGAAGTACCAAAACAAGCAGTGTAAAAAGACAGAGGGTTTCCCAGAAAACCTATTAGGAGTAACTAGAAAAAACAGAAGGGAAAAATAAACATGGGAATTCCACAAGATTGCTGGACCCAGTTCAACCACCCTGAACATCTAACATGTGCATCCTGCCATCCTGAAAGGTGAAGAAGACTTTCCATGACCTGGCTGTCAGAGCTGTGCCCTGTTACCTGGGGGACCTCTCGTAACACTTTTAATCTTGCATATCTCTGGAGGCTTCAGAGGAGTTACTAACTTAAAACAATGCTGGGGGAAGATAATAGATGAAGATATAAACTGGTCATATTTGAAAGCTAACAGGCGCAGGACAAGAAGAGGAGAGCATTGCTGGGCAGCATCAAGACAGCCCTGCAGGTGCCCCAGGGTGATGAAAGGGAGGGTGTGAAGTGGACACAAGCAGCCTCTCCTCAATACATTCCTACATGATGCCAGTCAACACATTTCAAAGCTTAAGCCATACCTTGTTTGTTCGTAAATATATTCTTCAGCCCCCACTGACACACTGCGATACTTCTGAAAAATAAAAATAAGTAAATATAGTTTGATGCAATCAAAATGCAAATACCAACAAAAGTAGAATTATGTTTATTTGAGGACCGCTCAGAAGAAACTATCAACCATTTAAAACCCAAAATCCCCAAAAACTGGAGTGGACCCTACATGGTGTTTACACTAGAACTGACAGAGATAATTCATTTATGTCAAGCTTTTTAGTTTTTCATAACCTAACTGCTACAGGAATGTAGCTGAAAAACATCATCTGCCTTATTAAACTCCTTGCCTACACATTAATAGATTCGAAAACAAGCCTCTAAAAATGTACCCCATCTCAAAGATTTTCAAATGAAATCACACTTTATTCTACAGAGACTTCACTTTTTGTTTTCTTTTGCTTCATTTAAAAAATATGTCTGTGGTCAGCCAACCTTAAGGCCTACAATGAAATACT
This sequence comes from Scopus umbretta, assembly GCA_013400535.1. Classification (NCBI taxonomy): domain Eukaryota; kingdom Metazoa; phylum Chordata; class Aves; order Pelecaniformes; family Scopidae; genus Scopus; species Scopus umbretta. The sequence goes on from VZTL01040323.1 coordinate 14,187, forward strand.
GTCAAAAATTTAGATTGCTATACTGTGTATTTTGAATAGGAGTGGTGATGCAGGCTAAGAAGTATTTTACTTTCAATATAAGATTCTGTTTGAGGGAAATGCATACCTTACCAGATGGAAGGAGATCTACAGTCGCTTTTTAAAAAATGAAAACTTATCTATCAAAAAAAAAATTACATCAGGAGGTGGAATTCTGAAAAAATCTTTTTGCATAGACTAAGCAAGGATTTGTACTCTGTCTTCCTGAGCAAATGAACCCGTTCATACTCTACTATGTAAGCCTTGCTGCTTCTTCTTGGCTTGCCTTTTGCCTGAAACATGTTTTTGCTGATTCTCTGATTCACTGACGGATCATTACATTTAATCTCCAGGATTTCTTTTCTGATCACCAGTTAGCAATTAAAAGCTGTTTCGTTTCCAGAAGTGTCAAGTCAGGCAATTTTGAAAACAGTTTTTAATCTTACCCTATGCACAACTGTGTCACAATAAATATCCAGTCAGACACTAGTTAAGTGCAAAGGTATTATATACTGGATAGGAATATTTCCTGAAAACCAGAAGTCAGGGATCATGAGCAGTAGAACAGATAAGCTAAATACTCCAATAAATCTGACATCTGAGGGGTATTACAACAAAGATGGTCCCATATTAACATGCTAGTCACATTTTATATGAAGGCTAGAGGTTGTCAAAAACATACAATTTACTTACCTATCCTTGAAAATTTTGTCTATAAAGGACTAATAAATTAATAACAGCTAAATAAGAATATGAAAGAGATGAGAAAGGCATATTTATCTAATTGTTAAAATTGTATCCAAAGAACATAGCAAGTGATTGACCAAAGTGTCCACTACCACAGGTATCTATAAAAACTCAGCACTCCTTCAGTATAACAGAACTAAGTCACTCAATAAATGTTTTGAAACAATTTCTAAAGACGTATTCATAATGCCTTTGAAAATTGAGCAGGTATCAGAGCAAATTTACTGCAGTCAAACCCAGCCATTCTTACCAAGTGAATAGGAAAACTATTCAGAACAACTGTATTCCTTCTTTAAACACTAATTTAGCACATTTCTCCTTTGATATGTTTTGACATTTTACCTTATGCTCTCCCCACACCTGCTTCATACAGCTGTCCCTACACAACAGCATGTGGCTGGAGAAGCCATGAGACCGCTGCAGGAGTGAAGCACATCCCAGGATTTGGGTAGTTGAGAAAAAACGAAGGGCCAGGCTAAGTGTTGAGTGAGGCTGCAGCAGGGTGGGAAAGCTTTTCCTACTCCTGTGCCACAAGCATGTGAGCGTTTGGGGCTGGAAGGCCACTAACAGTGGCACACACCTCACCTAACAGCTACAGATGGGGAACTAGTTAAAGTTAGTTGTTCAGTCTCCCTGTACAGTTAATAGGGGAAGCAAAGATGGAGAGGAGTAAGTGCACCTGGCAAACCATTCCACCCACTTTTGGCAATTGAATTTGAACTGCCTCTTTCTCCACAGACTGCAAAGAAAGCCTAGATGGCAAGTATTATACCCTGTTATTAACTAATCATTTTAAAAAACACGTAACAAACTATTGTAACAAAAATTACCATAACATGGTTTGGGATGCAAGGCCAACATACAGGAGTAAATTCCCTTTTTACCTCCAAGTTACACAACTTTGCACATTCAACAGCACTTGCACAGCGCAGACTGCCTGTTCTGGTAGCTCTCAGCAGCACGTCCCAGAACAAACCAACGTAATGGAATCACTCAGCTACAGGACTCCGGGGAAAGCCATTGTCAGTACAATGAAAAATAGCTGAAATTATGTGATTTGATAATGCAGAGCAGTGTTTCTAATCCAAGGTTTGATCTTACTGATTTTTCAATGGCAAGCTAGATTTCTTTATTAATTATCCATTTAGCTGACCTAAATGTATTCTATATCTGAAAATGGATTTCATTCAGATTCATTCAATTTCATTCAGATTCTATATCCGAAAATGGATTTCACCTCCAGACATCCTGATGCTTGTGTGGAGACAATTTACTTTTCTATAATACGCATACACAAACACACAGTAAATTTCTTATATATTCAGAGTAACTCAGCCTTAATGTAGCTTGGCTTGTACTTTTGTTATATTTACAATTTCATAGACTTGGAGGAGAAAAATGCAAGGAGAGCTTTAGAACCTAATATCTCTAACTATTTGCAGAGGTACTGTCAGCTTTAAGCAATTTTTATCTTTCTATATTTCTGGCTTCTCTGCATTATTTTGCAGCAGGCAAAAGCAGCCAGAGGGTACTCACCATATTAAAGCTCACTGTATAATTATTTTGCTTCATCATAACTGTAAAATACTTACAAGGTAGCTCCTTGTCTCTCTTCTCCTCCTCAGTCCCCTACATATGCATGCACCCGACTCCTCCCCTGCCTGTTAATTTCTCCATTCCCCTCTAGTCACCTAATTCTACTACTTTTTTTCACTAGTCCATGTTGCAGAGTAGAGCTTAGTGCAACAGACAGCTTCTGAATAAATTACTTGTTTTCTTCTAGCAGCAGAGGCTGACACTGCTCATTTGCACTTTCAAAAGAGCATTAAGAATCTCCCAGTTACAAAGTGGCTGCCATTTCCTACTGTTATGGTCTGAAGGCAGATCTTCGTTAACGGAAAACAGATCTTCTTTCAGAATGGCAACTATCCTCTACTTGACACAATATCCCAGAAAACAAAAGTTCAGTATCTATTATTCTTAGAGTTTCCAATAAACAATTTTAGAATTGTCTTCTGAAACTCCTTGTGATGCTTCCCTATAATCAGAGTGCAGACTGACAGGAACACGGCAAGGAGCAGAGATTAATTTGTTGAAACAAGCATCACTGTTCTTGTAATGGCTCTTATGCACAGCTCAAATCTCCTTATCTTGTTTACAGCTTTTACTTGAGTTCTTAGATGCTAATTTGAGGTGAAAAACTTACTTCTGTTCCTCCGTCTTTGAAGGTGTCGCTGTATGTACTGTCAGGAGTACTGCGCTGGTCATCTTTGAGATAATTTGTGTGGGGAGCAATGTTGGACACTTCATATGGTTCAAAGATAACCCCTCGGTGCTCCTCATTTTCTCCTCTTGTATAGTGTGCTTGTGGGGTCATAAAAACAGGGGTGAACTCCTCTGCTTTAACCACAGTCACTCCAGTCCCCGTGATGGGCGTCGAGCTCCCAGACATGTTTGTGTTGTATTCCCTTTTGGACGACTCCAAAGGATCTTGGTTCAAGGAAAGGTTAACCGGCACCGTCTTCAGGACTTGCACGCGGTTGTCTCCCCCACTTAAATTACTCTGAGCTTCTGTGGTATTAAGACAATTTCTGTGAGACAAAACCAAAAAATGTTATGAACTGTCCTGATAGAGTAAATCTCCTCCTTAAATAGCTTAATGTTCTTAGATGGCAGGGAAGGAGATCTTTCAACTCTGATAAGCCATCGCCGTAAGAAGTAGTACATTAACAAATACTGGGCAAAACACATTGTGAGGCAAGCAGAGAGGTCCAGAGCTCTTTAGCAACTAGGGAAAGATAATAAACTTGATTTGACCTATAATCGGTATGACTTGTTACAACAAATTCTGGCTATCCAGGGTTGCTTTTGCCTTGGCTTATAAATTGGATGCAAAATCAACCTACCGGTGCAACAACCTTTAGGCACAAAATAAGCATAAGGAGTAAGGCAAGGTATGGATTACTCACAATACATAATTTGCATATGAAATAAGCAGAATATCAACAGCAAAATTCATACGCTGATGCATGCTCTTTCAGGCTGCTGACAGACCACTACAGTTTCTGCAACTCTGGTACCAATGCTCTCCTGAAAGAGCAAGCCCATTGTATCCGAGCAGATCAGTAACTATAGTGGCTGCAAGGTAGCCGCCAGCAGCATTCCCACGTCTACCCGCAGTTGCTGTTGAAAGCAATCTGATTGCTGATAGTAGCTGTACTGACATAAAATTGTTAACTCGTAAAACTTTTAGTAGGTGTAACACACTGCTTTGTTTTCAACCCAGGAGACATGTTCTGACATTACAGTCCTCTCTCTTTGCTTTGCACCGAAGGCCAGTTTTGTCAATCACACTCAACTTAGGAATTTCTCTGGCATTCACAGAAGAAAAACTGACCCTCAAAAAAAGTTTCATATTCTGTTTTGAAACAGTGAATTTACACTACTACCTGTTGAAACTTTCACCTTACACAGCTAGGAGACCATCTAAGGCTGTCCCGAATTAGCTACATTGAAATAAACCTTGTGTAGCTTCTCTCCACTAGGATTTTACATGAAGATACCTTCCTATGTGTAAAAACTTAGTTCTTTCTACCTACATATACACTCTCTTGTCCACAAGCCTTAATAAAGGCAGGAATCAGCTTTCTCTTACTCTTTGAGTCACTTTTAGTCTGCAGAGGAGGGCTGAAATCTGAGAGGAGTGAGAAAAACATTGTGAGCAAATGATTTTAAGACAGTTACTTTATTTGCTTCTGGGCAGACCCTAAGTTATGTTAAATAAAACTGTATAAATCAGGTTACTGAGGCCAAACTACATACTTTTTGCTCTAGAATTGGAAGAAAAGCAGCCAATAGCCAACTGTCAATATAATCTGATTTTACTAATCTCAGCAGCAGTAAAACAACAAAACAAAACACAGACAAATCATGAAACATTCTGCTACTTTGCAAACTGCATGTTTAGTAATACTGTTCAATTTTTCTAATAAATTAGAAGTAAAAAGGAGTAAAGTTTGCTTCCCACAACAGTCTTCATTCTTTTATCTTTTGGAAGAAAATCATAAACCCTCAGGCTATCATAGTTCCTTCAGTTCACAACTGATCGACACTGTTAGTGTTAGTAGCTGGGTGTATGATTTTGAATAATACTGTACCTTTTATCTTGGTCTTCTTGATTATCACTCACTTTGTTAACAGACAACAGCCTTTTATCTCTGGGAACCTGAGAACAACACCAGGCAGGGGTCAGGTAAATGCAACTGTCAGGTATTTGCAGCTTCAGACTGCTCTACTGCAACAACTAGAAAAATGTAACCATATCAGTGTTGTCTAATTCACAGATGCCAGGAGCTGTTTTTCTTTGGGAGACTGATTGTGAACAGAAAGATAATTTCCAAAGGGAAAAAAAGGTAGGGATTGTTCTCTCTTCTAGTTCTTGGGCACACAAATCGGAGCAAAGCGCTCTTCTATATGTCCTTATCTTTGGAATATCAAGTTAGGTCAAGCAATCTCAAAATCAAAGCTTATATTCCCAAAACACACACACACATACACACAGTTTTCACTGACTAATAAAAGATGAGAAGGAAGACATGATGCTTTGATGAGGACTGCATAGAGACCCTTGCAGAGAAAAAAAGGGCTTCAATTAAAGCACAAGCACCAGCTAAGTCCTCCTGTTATAGAGCAGTCTGGAGGGTGTAGGATTCGTACCCAGGGGAAGTTTGTGGATCCTTCCCTTTCTTAGCATGGGTACAGGTCAGGGCATGCCGGCATGTCATCAGAGAACACAGACTTCTTCTTTGCTGAGTGCATCAACAGCCATGAGAAGTAAAAATCCGGTCAAAACTGGTCCCTCGATAGACTCAAAATTGACACAAAAAGTGACTTAAAAGATTTGTCTTCCCACATACCAGTTTCCTGACACCAGCATAGATATGAAATCACCAAGAGGAAAGTTGCTGCCATGACTGTATTTTTCTTTTCTTGCTGAATCAGCAATTTGGGAGCTAAAACTTCTAATCTATCTTTTACAGAAGAAGGTATATCCACTCCGTCACAGCAGTTAACTCAGGATTAAAGAGCAAGAATAGACCTGGGAATGGGCTAAAGCTGTGTCTTTTATCTTTAAATACTTTAAAGAAATTATCAGGAAAACATCTGAATTTAGAGGAAAAACAATACTACAGTGCACTCCAGTAGCCAAGGTTAACATCAGCCGTATCTGCAAGACAGCAGCAGAGTCAAGAGTGCTAGCCAGAGCCTTTCCTTCTCTTAGGGACATCCTCTCTCCCTATTAAGTGTCCTGTTGGTTAAAAAAAACTCTTTCACAAATTTTAGAAGTGGGATCCAAGCCACAATTTGCACACATTGATTCCCCTGTTAAGATCATATATTTATCCCTTAAGGAGGGTTTATATTTAGGTAAACATCACTACAAGAAAAAGGAGAACGGAAAAAAAAAATCAAAACGGTTAAGTTCAAATAATTCTTATTGACAGGAAAAAGTACTTTAAAAAAAATTACCCAGCATGTCAGAACAAATGAGCTAGATGATAATTAATGGCAATTGGAGAGAATCTTGTGCATTGGAAGTCCTCCACTACCCTTCCACATTACAGCACAGAGGTTTTAATTTAGGTTTTAAGCTCGTGTTTGAGAGCATCAAAAAGAGTTATCCTTTTCTCCCACTTTAAGACAGAAACAGTTATGATTGAATGCTGGAAGTGGCTTTGAGATTAACACAGCTTATTCCATGTGAACCCCAAGTCTTTTGCAGCTGCCTGGAACATGGAAGATGTCTCTTAGAACATAGTTTTGAGAAGGAAAAGGGCTGTTCTCTGTTTTTGTTTTAAAAATCCAGCAGATTAATGAACTGCTACATACAAAGGTATTACTAAGACAGAAGCCAACACTCCAGATGCTCATACACATCCTGAATTTCACAAATCCGCATTAACTTCACAGACTCTGGCACTGTGGTAACTGTGCCAAGCAGAGAAAAGGATCCTTCTTCTTTCTCATTGGGAAAAGCTTTTCTCTACTGACAACAACATACAAAAGCAAGGAACATCTTGAAATATAATCAGCAAAGAAATTAAAACAATATTTAACCATAAGGCTAGTACATGGCAACTTGCCTACAACCCCTTCTCCTGAAGACTCATTTAATGACCGTAGCAGAAACTAAAAAGAGCAGCCCATTCTCTAAAAGCATTGGTACTAATAAATACTAAAAGCCAAGTTTTTTAATTTTAAATTTCCATTCCTGCTACTTCTTCATGAATTACGATGGGAGCTGGCATTGTCCTGCTGGCTGTCACAGAAGATCATCTGTCCAATGCAGGCATAAGCAGCTTCAGAACTACTGAGACAGTTTAAGTGAAATGAACAATTTTATATTTCAGTGCTTGGCAGGCAATACTGATTCCATTTGCAGAGTACAAAGGGGTCAGCCTGGGTTTCAGAGTGAAATTTCTGCATTACGCAGAGATGGACCCTGTAGGACTCTCTTCTGCTTTCAGCAGAACATTGCCCTCCTTAAACAGTATGAAACAGAAAAAAGAAAGGTGGTATCAAAATGGTAGGTAAAGCCCTGGGCTGAGAACCTGACATAAACTGAAACTGTGTGTCAGTGCTTCCTCTGTCAATTGACTTAGATCTCTGTCTCTGTGTCCAGCTCCATTTCTGTCCTCCACCCTCCCAGTACAAGGGCAAGACCTCACTGTATGTTTGTATACAGCCTACTGCAATCACTACACAAACAAAAATAACATGGGAAACTGTCAGATGAGAGATACTCCAGTTAAAGAGCAAACTAAAACGTCTGGAATGAAACAGAAAAGCAGACAAACCTAGAGAGGGACAAGGCCTCCTCTTCTCCATTTTTTAAAGAATACTGCAAGTATCCAAGCACAAATAAAAAGGGGGCTTATTCATCCACCACTCTTGCAAGGGAAAATGAAGAATGCTATCCTCAAAAAGAAATCATGGTTGCAAATTCAGTATGGGAATACTGATTTTGTTTTTCCTCTCCAGAACTAAACACATCAAAAAACCCTCAGACAGGCTTCCCCTAATGGAAAGGGTGCTTGATGCATGTATCAGAGAGAAAGCAAGATGCAGTGGCTTCTGTCTTTGAAAACTGGCTCTTTTGATGCCTCTTAGAGCAGTCCCCTGCTAGTGCAGCAGGGAGGAATAATGATGGAGTTACCTACTTTATAATAGTCATACAATAGGCCAAGAGCAGCAGCACTGTCCTCATCACCATTTATGCTCATCATAGCCTTGGTAGCTGCTGTTAGGGGATTCTCCAAATACGACTTCCAGGCTTCATCTTCGCTGGTGTAGGCTCGTCTGGTGTTGAATGAAGTGTCATTTGGCACTAAGGCCACAAGTCGCTTGTTACTGCATAGACAGGAAGAATAAAATGATGATCCAGAAGGGATTACTTTATTCACAAGGCATGTTAGAGAACATCACATAGCTCAGTGAAAGTGATATGATTACATCAAGCAAGCATCTCTCTATTAAACTTGGTGACATAAATATTTATCAGTTATTAGGTATCTTCAGTACTTAACCAAAAAAAATTACGTGTGTGCAGTTCTTGTGACAATAATTCAAATGTATTTTTACTAATATACAGATAGAGCTATGAAAATAGCTTAAAACTATTTGGAAAAAAAGGAAGTAACAATGTAAGAACATTTTGCCCCAGTATTTTTGCTAGATGTACATTTGATTAGGGAAAAATACATTTAACTGAAATCAGTATTAATAAGACATGAATGGGAAAAAAAAAAGTATCTAATACTAATCTAGTGTTCACCTAAACCAAGTACAGTTCAGTATTTAATAACAATATTTAATAAGGGTACACCTTATAATTGAGCTATTTTCTTCTTTTGGAATGCAATTTGTCCGTAATTTCAGAGAGGTTTTCTGTAACGGGACATGAGCAATGGATCCAGTGGATGGAGCAGAAGTCGTCTGTTCCCACTTTATCACTCAACACATCTAGTTACAGACCCACGGCAATACACACAAGACCATCTGTAAGTGGGATTTGCAGCAGAGCAGTTTCCTCCAGCCTGAAAGTGGTACAAACTGACCAGTGCCTGCGTATATCACGGGAGAGGCTGCTGCACTGTGGCTATGGCTGAATTCCAGTATAATGGAAACATAAATTAAGACAATAGTACCTGCTTTTGTAAAATGTTCAATAAACTCATGGATAAAAGATGTAGGGGAAAAAAAAAAGGTAGCATTCCAATTACATGAGATAGTAGGCAAACACATTAGGCAGGGAAACAGCGGAGCGAGGGGTGTGCGGCTTATTCCATGTTGCAAGAGGACTGTCAAGAATTGTGGCTCAAGTTACAAGGATCACAGTGAAACTTTTAACACACTACAGCTTACAAATTTGAAAGCTGCAAGATGGCAGAATAACTGAATATACCAACTTAACTGGAGAAACTAGCAGTTATTCACAGTGACCTTCATAAAACAATTCTTGCAATCTTCTACACAAAAGCTGTTCATTATTCAGTCTCCTCTTTTTGCTCTCCCCTACCTGCAGCGGTGCCAGCTCCACAGACCTAACCCAACCAACTGCCACTGTTGCACAGAAAGCGGCAAACACTGCGCAACCGAGCCTTTTATTTGATTTCAGAAATGGGATTTGATAAAAGCACAGCCAAACCCACATGGTAAACGCTCTTGGACGCCGGGAGCGTGTCTTGCCTGCAGCCCCCAAGCTGCAGTGACCGGCAGGCTGGGGCTTCGCCCAGGGCTCCCGGCTGCCCGAGCACAACCTGCACAGCGCCTGCTCCGGTGTTTAAGGAAGAGGAGGGAGATGGTGGAGATTATCATCTCTATGGTACAGAGCACTGTTTACAAGTTTCTTTATTTAATGAAAAACAAAATAATCCATCTGGTACACAGAGCACGGTTTTATGAGCTCTGTGGGGGAAGAGAGTATCTCGTAGCGTTGTACCACAACATACGGCCAACAACTACAGTTCAGATTATATTTTCCTTTCATCCAAAATATCTGGATTTTTTAGAAGCTTCCTTTCTTTTCTGAGGGCCTTTCTTTCTGCCTGGCCTTTTGCTGTCTCTTCTAAAGATCTCTGTCCATCTTGTTAGCACATACACGTTTGTGTCATTACAGGTTTGCTTCAGCAAGCAAAACTGAAGCATAAATTAGGAGCCCAACGAAAGACAGAGAGAACTGCTAGGTCCGCTTGCCTTTTCAATACCTTATTGTTAGCGACTCAAATCAGATTTGCAACAGCACTGCTGTTTGTGCCAGAGGTAGCTGAGGGCCTGTTCCCACTCTGGAGTAGCCAATTCTCCCTGGCTCAGAGGCAATTATTCCAGGCAAGGATTCTCCTTTCCTTAACAAAGCTCCCCTTCAGCTAAACCTGGGCTGTTTCACCGCATGGGCGGCTGCCCATTGCAATGCACAAAATACCGCTCGCTCTCCTTCCTGTAGCAATCTTCTCTTACAATCAATAACTGCCTTTTGTTACTCGGCACACTCGTAGCCATGTGCTAGTCATAACTGATTTATGAGCACTACAGGCAGACTGCGAGATACCCTTTAAAAACAAACCTTTGAAAAGTTGGGCTGTGTTTGTCTGCAGAAATGCTGGAAGGGAGGAGTCAATCTCTGCTGCTCTAACTTAGTCAAGACAATCTTAAAGCAATGAAGAGAGCGCTGTCCCTCAGAGGTGGTGTATACGACTGCATTGGGGAGAAGCTAAAGTAAAGGGGGTAAATGCTCTAGAACAGCCACTCAGTAAGTGAACAGTCGGGATGGCTGGAAAGGCACAGATGCATTGACCTAGAGCCTCCCCAACATCTCCCCAGAGCACATTTTCTCGAAAACCCAGGTCTCCACATTTGAAAACTCAATATCCGTCTCCTCTGGCTTGAGAGATGGTCTGCAGCATAATCAACCGACACACTCATTGTGTTTACTCTGCAAACAGACTGAAACAATAGCACTAAGAAAAATAAAAAACTTCCTCATCACCCCCATCCCTGTAATCAGCTCTGTGGGAGGTTAATGGTCAAACCTAATTATCATGATTTAACATAGCCACTCATTTCAAAGATTATATCCAAAGCAGTCAGCCAAAACAACTGCGCTCACTTTAAGAAAACTTCTCTATTAATTAAGGTTGTTTGGATGGGAAGGAGGGTTTCTCTTCAGAAATGACACTTGTGCGTGCACACACATTTCCTTTCCTTTTCCATGACTGCTGAACCTCCTGGACAATTTCAGCCAAATGTGACAGAGGGGTAGCAAAGTCCCCCATAACTAGAGGAGATCGACACTTTGTATTTTAATATATTTCAAAAAAAAAACAACCTCCTGGGCAAGGCTCTGCACAAGTAAGCTCCCCTGGTCCTGTCAGGCACCCTTCCACCCTGGGGCACTCCCAGCTGTTCCAGCTGTATAACTGATGACAGCAGGCACCTGCTTGGAGGGGAGCGACTCTGGTGGCACCTGGACCACGGGGAAGACAAAGGGTGACACCTACAAGAAATGTAAGAGCATTCCCACTGGAAAGAGCTGCTCTGAACACCCCACCTGTGAGAAAAGCCTCAGCTGGAGCCTGCAATTAGCAACACATCTACTAATCTTATCAAAAGCTGCAAATCCATCAGTGACCATATTCACGGAGATCCACTCACTTAAGGAAGGAAGCCGGGCCAAGATTGCAAGTGGAAGACTCCCATTCAACCTGGCCAGCAATATCAGCAAATACCCGCTGTTGCCCCAGGCACATCTTCTAAAATAGCCTGCCAAGGAGCAGAGAACAAGCCCAACCCTGATCATGCCCATTCCTCATTCCGGCTAGCCCACCACCCCTCTACCTGGTAGTCAGGATGCCCCTTCACTAGAACACGGCTAGGAGGGCCATGCCTGTACAAGCTGAAAGCACATTGTTTTACCATGGAGATACAGCTTAACAACTGAGGAAACATTGTGCCTAAAAAAATTTCCTTTCAAGCTATCAGTTGATCTTCTAATGAATGCAAAATGTTTAAGTTGTTGATATTAAAGAGTAGTAGGTGGTTATGTATCTTAATTTATTGGTGTGTGAGGATGAAAGGTATTTTCTGAGGAACGGTCTATCTTAGGAGCTATATTGCCCTGACACTTGAGTGTTTATGTCAAGACTAAACTTCAGATGGCCTTTATTTTGCAAAATATTTTTTTCTCCAACTGTTTAGTAGAGATTTTCTTGTCTGTACCATCTTAAATGATTTGTGTGCCTTCCTCGTAAGAAAAGAGAGACATACGTTTTCCAGATTTATATCAGTTATGGTAATTTCTGCATCTGGTGAACTAATATTTTTGATGTTCTTTAAAATGAAGATTATGGAATTTTATAAAACCCTATACAAGTGTAGCATATAAACAGAAATGCCCAAAACTGCTCACTTTGTTTCATTTCAGTTACCACAGTACAACAACATAAGTTGGAGAGGTACATTGTACTTAATGTCAATAAATTAGCTGAATAGAAAGGGCTGGCCTTTCAAGCTCTTCTTCAGATTAGAGATAATGAGCTTTCAATAGCCAGCACTCAGGCCTATAAAATCCTACTACAGGAAAATTCTCACCAACTTGATGCAATTTGTGAATGAGCTTACACAGAATCAGAAATGCCCATTAACACATTCATGAACAATGGTGAAAGGCTGCAGCTTTGTGATCAGAGCTTGCTTTTTATTCAGAAACAAGATGTCCTGCCTGCCAGTCTCTCTCAGCCAATTTTGATGCTCAAGAGCTTTCTGTTGAATTTGCAAATTTCACGCAGTCCTCAACCTCTTTGCTAAATTTGCCATTGAACATCAAGCATACCAATGCAGCCATGCTGCATCAAGTACAGCTGTATCCTACTCCCCGCCATCATATGCTCAGCATTATATTCCAATCTGGTTGGTGCTAGTGGGGAAGAAAGTCTCATCCTGCCTGTCCCCCACCTTTTCCCTTGCCCAGGAAATTCACCCCTGAAACACGAAGCAGACTGTTAAAAACACTGAGGCAGGCACACAGCCCAAATATATCCTGGAGTTTTCTTTAATTGCTTTTTTGGGACATTACTTTTGTTCTTTCAACAAACTTTAAAAAAAACAAATTGTAAGAATCGAGGTGCTCCATGCATATCCCCTCAGACTTCTTTGCCCCCTGATAATGCACGAGGACTTCCGCCTCCCTGCAAAGGCTAGGTGCCAGATGGGAACATAGCAAGCAATGTGTGTGAGGCAGCAGGAGAATGGGAGGAATCCCTGTTCCCAGGTTTCAGCTCAGGTCTGAGCCTGCCTGTTCTTACGCCTGTGAGACAGGAGCGCCAAGCACATCTGTGCAGTATCCTCTGCAAACTGCCCCTTCAGGAGAGGAGATAGGAGGCTTTGGTCCATACAGCTGTTACAGAGCACACAGAAATTTTAGCACCAAATGACTGGAAAAGGCAAGACAGACTCATGTTATCCTGGCTCCCAGCCCAGCATGTCAAGGCCATAGGATATTTATCATGAGCTCCTTTTTTGCTGGATGATAAGAAAGTACACAGGGCAACTGTCTGCAATTGGGAAAACCTAGGAGAAATAGAAACCCTAAAACAAGATGCTAGCTAAAGGGTCTAATTTTGATGTTGCATGCAGACATGCACCACATACCACATTACATCCCAAGTTTCTGATCCCTTAATTGTCCAGATCAGAGACCTGGCTGAAGTATGCTGTGACTCAAGTGTGCTATGGGAAGAACACCTGCCTGCTTAGTCCTTCCTCCAGTGCAAAGTACAAAACGGGGAACTTCAGGAACACCTGCATTTCATTTGGTATGACAAAATGTATAGGAGCATGCTCCAGCCACATCCGAGAGCTGGAAAGAGAGCTGAAGCTCCCGCTTCAGTTTTGACATAGCTAAGGAGGGCAGAGTGTGACCATTTACAAGCATTTCAGTAGCTCTAAAGCCCTTTCTAAATTTAGTCTACACTTACACAAGTCTCAGTTCAGCTATAAGGCTACCATAAAACAGATTTAGAACAGATGTGCATACAATTTGTCTTACAACTGAAGTACATACATATCAATTCACAGGCACAAACTGAACTACTATTTCCATTTAAAAGGCAGTTAAGGACAGATCCCACAGAAGCTCGGTAAGTTAACCTACTTTAGATTCCAGATCATAAATTTTTGCCTGTGCTCATTATACAAAGAAGTATAAATCAAAGCTAGCCCTAGTGCTTGAAACCATTTGTTTTAAAGATTCTAAGGTTAGCCCAAATTTACTACCCTCAGCATACTGCTTTGCCTAGACATCAAATAAAAAAACAACAAAAAAACCCCAAACAAACAAAAAAAAACAACACATGGGTGACTCACTGCAAGTTTTGATTTATTTAGTTTAAAAAAAAATAGTTTAGACTGCTCAGGATTTATTGCTAAAAGTATAATTAAAAAGTCAGCAACACAGTTGTTTCAATTAGATAATAGTGTTCCGTTAAAACTACAAAGGAGCATAAATGTTTAACGAACAGGAAAATTATGGCCCATGTGTCTTGGTATTTTGTCTTTCATAGCCGACAATCAAATCTTTCCCAGAAGCATGAACAGGTCTCCAAAATGCACTTAACCCAATCCAGTGAGCATATAAATATACAAATGACTTGAGCATGAAGGAAAATCAAAGCATTTAGACCACCAGGAAACCAGAAGATAAGATGCCCTCTGGCCCAGCCAGCAGTCCATACCAAGGAAAAAACTCCCATTAAAGTGGCTGAGTAATCTTGCCTACTAATGAATGCAGGTTTGGGACTCTTGCAATTTTGGGACAATTACTCTTTTTGAGTGCAAGACAAATCTGAACAAGAGTAAACATGTTAAATGATTAAAAGAAATTATTTTACCTTTACAAAACACTCCGAGAGGAAGCAAATAATATACTGAGAGTAGAAACAGCAAACGGCAAAACAGACTACTTCAACAATTAGATGCCTACTAGAAGTTATATTTGTTTTAATCAGAACCAAAATAACTTGAGCATGTAATAGTGATTAAAAAGATTAAAACAAATAGGTGATTCATTAACATTGACAAAAATTATTATTAAGTATGTCAAAGTGGAGGTACAAAAGAGAAATCTGACACAAGGATTAAACACATACAGTAAATGCCTACTGAGGACTAGTTCAAGTAGGCAATTACTGACCCTGAGACAGACTTTTAATACCTGTGATTTCAGAGACTTTTTTTGCTTTGCTTTTAATTAAATATTATGTCTACCAGACAATCTTTTTTTATTAATGCACTAAGTAGCCTGTTGCCTTTTTTTTTTTCTTTTTAAACCAAGCAGAAAACAGTCTCAAAAAAAGGCATGTTTCAGCATATTTGTAAAAATACCACTGACACCTCAAAAAATGAGGATACTCTGGAGCTCACAATCTTACTGCAGTAGCTAACAGAGTTGATCAGAATTAGCAATCACTTAGCAGCTTCAGATCAGGCCATGCTCTGTTTTGCTAAGAAGTGTACTTCCAGCATGCATAGCACCCATGGTTGTTCTAACTGACTTGAAGCGGCCAGCAGTAGGCTTTAAAATTAAAAACAGGTCATGACAAGGCTTCCCAGACCGGCTGCAGTTTAACCTGACCCTTGACCCCGTGGCCCTTGTTCATTCATTGCTTCCACAGAGTTAATGGAAATAGAATAGTTACTGCACAGATAGCACCGATTGCTGTTTTTTCAGAATATGAAATCTTTTACACAGTCAGAAGGAAAGCATGAATTCAACAACTGAGCAATCCTGGGAGTCAAGATTTCGCACAAATATTTTTTAAAAAGCATACAAAACCAAAAATATACTTTACAGAACAATTAAAATACAGGATTATGGAAGATGCCATTATCTCCCACTACTAGGAAAATTAACAAATCTACAGATATACGTAATCTTTGAGGCTGGAGACATATTCTCAAGCTACAGGTATGTTGCAATATTTGACTTCTTCACAGTGCACATGCACTTAATATGGTTTCCTTGGTTAAATATTTCACAAGCAACAATTCTTTATGAAGTTAGCACTATTGAAAAAGAATATGACAGTGTCCCGGTATACCAGGATGTCTGAACTACTTACTTCTTTTAATTAGCTACTACTGACCTAATCACTGATTAAAAAGTAATGAAGATTCATCTCGGGATGAATTCCCAGATCAGCATTTGAAAGTGCTGTTTTGTGTGCGCGCGCGCGTGTGTGTGTACAAAAAAGGGCAGTTTTTGGCTGCTCCGTATCATGGGAAAAAAATATTTATGGTAACCATCAATGGTCTGCACTGGATTAATATTTGTGAAAATATTTGACAACCAACGTCAACCACTGTAATATCATTTCCCCTTCAGATGTCCCTGCCAGAACGGGAATGATGATGTCCCTGATGACCCTTCCACAGGGAAGAGGTTATGTGATCATTACAATCAAGTAAGTGACCTGGGAAAATCCCCTCCCTCCTGTTCTGCTTTGATCTTCAGTCTGGTCTCAGACTTCAGCACCAGAGAGACAGCAGTGTTACAGCAAGGCATAACCACTCAATATGCTTACTCCTCTCAGTTCAGCCTATGGTTGCAAGTTCTATGAGGTTCTGCACACCAACTTTCCACCTTCCTTGCACAGAGATGGTTTTCTGGGGAACATCCACAACAGCATGTCTGACATTTGAAAAGTGCAAGCACAAAACACCTCTAATTCCTGCTTCTCCATTCATTCACAGATGAGTAACAGTTTGGAAAATTCATCTCAACGGATGCCCTATCCAGACACTCAGCAGTTGGGGGGGCAGGGAGGGAGGAAGAGAAATCTGTGACCTAATCGCCACTCAACATCTGCTGACGGGAAACATATTTGGCCCTCAAAGACAAAATTAAGAACAATTCACAGAACCACATTGTAAACCATAAATGCCCTTTGTTGTTATAGTACTAGATGCTTAAGTTAAATATTATGAAGGCAGCGCCTACATATACACACTGAGGAAGAAATAGGAAACCAGGGCAAAATTACTCTGCGAACAGTCCAAGATCAACTTCTGCCACAGACACTACCAAGTAGCAAGCTGGATGTGAACACGCCTCAACTGACACACGGGAGCAGGTCTGAACCCATTCCCACCTCCAGGCTTGCTCCCCTCTGGGTTATTTACCCACAAGCACATGCTCAGCTCCAGACCCAGGCTGCCCCAAGTCCTCCTTAATGTGGTCGGTCTGAGCATGCCCCAGCCCTGTCTACCGGTGTCCAGAGTAGCTCTTGCACACACCGGGGGTGTTGGGAGCCTGACCAGCCTGACTGATGGGCAGTTACATGGGCTAGCCGGCTAGCACCAGAGCCACAGCAACCAGCACACTCGGGCCTGCTACAAAGCCTGCTCTTTGTGCAACTGCAGTCCCAGCCTAGGTGGGACTCACGACTTTACACAACACCAGAAGCAGCAGGGACACAACTGTGGCATTCATCAGGCAGATTCCAAGTGGCTGTACAATTGCTGCTCCTCATTCACAGGAGTACTGGCAATCTCTAAAACCCCATTCAGTCTCACAAGTCTTGAGGGCACCAATTAGCTTCATTAATGCACTAGAGCCATTAATCTGGAGTTCTGTGGTGGTAATTTTTTTTTCTGTATACGACAGTAACAACAACTTTTCAGCCTATAAATGCATAAGTGAACCCTTGAATCATCTTTACGTCCTGCAAAGGGATGCTTCCTCCTCCCCTCTCTAGGGCCCCCCAGCCTCCATTCATTCCCCAGGGTCCCCTCAATGGCTCTGGCAATTGGGTGGTAACAGAAGCAGCTGCATGGACCTCCTAAACGTTCATAGAGAGGCAGGGACACACATTTCCTTCTGCACAGTTTCTAGTTTGAGCAGTTCTGTCTTTAACACCAGCCATTTGCCTGCACCCCCTCTGCATATAAAGAACCCAGACCGATGAAAAACGGATGTTAAAAATAACCTCCAAGAGATCAGGCTACTCTCAACCCGACACTCCCCTGAGCCAGTTCTCTAGCTGCACAAACAGCTCTACTGACACCCCCGAGAGGGTGGAATGGAGGCAAGAACAAGTGGCCACAGCCTGCTTAAGTCGGTACTGCCTCTGAAAAATGCATCTGAAATCATGCCTTATCTCTTCTGACCGACAGGAGTTTGTGGAAGCAAGCAGGCAAGACCCAG
Source organism: Scopus umbretta (assembly GCA_013400535.1). Taxonomy (NCBI): domain Eukaryota; kingdom Metazoa; phylum Chordata; class Aves; order Pelecaniformes; family Scopidae; genus Scopus; species Scopus umbretta. Next base: position 32,209 of record VZTL01040323.1, read on the forward strand.
CTTAGGCAGAAAGACTAAAGAGAAAGACAGGGAGATATGCACACTATCTTAAGGGTAATCTCCCCCTTCCAAGCTCCTCAGTTAGCATTAGAATCAATGTTCTTTAGCATTTTCACCTGACTGTCCATCTTCCTCCCTCAAAGCTGATGGTGCAGGCAGCACCCCTGTCCCTGCTCCTCCCTGCAGAGAGGGACACTGCAGGCAGCTCTGCGGAGCCCTTGTGCAGTGTGATGTACCACCTTCTCCAGAAAACCCGGCAAATTCCACTGAAGGATGAGACAGAAATGTATTTTCCATGCTTTCTGTATCCCCTCAGCTGCTTAGTCCTCTACATCAGCACTTTACTAGCACAAACCCCACAAAAACATGTCCAATGACACTGACAAATTAACCAACCTCGAAATAATGAGCTTCCCTCTCCAGTCTTGCCTGTAGGGAAGATCTGTTTTTAAGTAAAAGAAAGGCCATGTGGAGGAGAATAATGTTGTACTCTCTGGATTAGGTTTTAATTGGATATAATTAGAGCCTAAAAAAAAAAAAAAAACCAAAAAAAACCCAAACCAACAAAAAACCCTTCCCATGCAAACTTCCCCCACCAGTCTAATATCTCATTCCACCTGGTCATCTCTTCTGAAAAGAAATGTATTTGTCTTCTCATGTTACACTTTGTGTATAGAGAGCCCAGGGGATTTCTTTACTATTTATTTCCTTTTCAAACTCTTACCTACCACCTATGAATTTTCTAAACACCTTAACCAGAAACAGATCACAGGCATACCTGCAACAGGGGAAGTGCTGCTACTTGAGGGTACGTGCTCTGCAGTGCTCTTACGTTCCTCAGAGTGGTAACAGCAGCAGCACTACACAGAGCAGGGGATGAAGGGCATTAATGCTCCAGTCTCAGTAGTTTACACCTATGCCGTACTGTTCCTGTTGGGAAGGAAGGATAGTCCTGTAGCTTAGTAGCATCCTAGACCCAGAGGGGAACCACTTTTGCCTTAGTTTCTATCGTCTTACACAAGTTAGGTTTCCACTGCACTGTTTTTCAGTTTCAAAGCGGACTGTGGTATAAAGTTGCTCCTTCTCCCCTCCGATATTCCCCTCCCACTCCCGTTAACTGTGCTTGATCTGCTGTAGCCTAGTTTCTGACCCTTTGCTGAAACTACTAGCAACTAGGCTTGGCCGGGGAGTAATGTGCAGTTCTGGAACTGTCCATTGCTTTGGGGTGCCCTCGATCACTGCTGCTTCTCAGCTCCCAGCTCTTCTGCAGTTAATCTGGTTCCCCTCCCAACAAAATGACTGCTCTTTCAGCTGCTCCTCCCAGCCTCACCGGCATGCCTCAGGGCTCTGTCCTTACTCCCTTCCTTGCACTTAAATCATTTACTGCTCTTATCTGGCCACCTAAGGCATTAGTTCCCATCCCCGCTAAGATGAACTCCCAAACTCCACTGTTCCCAACTCCTACCACAATCAGTTTAATTTCACTTCAGTAACTACCTTTGCACTATCCCACTGTCAGATGACATTTGTAAAGGCCAGGACTTATATTATTTTTTTTAATCTTTCTCCTCTGAACTGTCCCATCTCTTCCCTATCAGGGCAGCCAACCCTGCTGTTTTCTTTTGTCGAATAATCTCTTTCACTCCTTGACAGGCAGGCTGTCACCAAGCCCTTCTCAGACCCATGTCTCCAACGTCAGGCTCCTCCTCTCTACCTCCTCTGCCACAAAGGCTCCTGGGGAGTCCAACCAGGGCTTGCACCTGAGCAGCACCAAGCGTAGCCGAGGTTACACTCATGACTGGGGCGCTCCAACCTGCACCAGAGCAGCAGTAAAACGAAACTGCCGCCCCGTGCTCAGCCTTCGCCATCTCCCACCCTCCATCTTCCTTGCCCCGTTACTCTCCCTAGCCGCCTCCTGCAGGAACACTAATAACCCGAGCAGGTAAAATGGCCTTCCCGCCTGGCTGCCTCACGGCGGCTCCTCGGCGCCGCACAGCAGCAGGCCGCCGCCACGCTCCCAGCCGGGCCCCGGCCCTCACGCCAAGCCGCCTCGCCGCCATCGCGGGAACACAGACACCGGCTTTACCCCATGGCGTACCGGGGCGGGCGGGGAAGGCGGTGAATAACAGCCCCTGGGTTGGGGCCGATCGGCACGACGCCGTGATGGGACACACGCTGGGGTGGCAGGAGAAGAGCGAGCCGCGGCCTGCGC
>VZTL01040323.1:35601-64245 GCA_013400535.1 Scopus umbretta
TTTTCCCGGTGCCTCCGTCTCCCTGGCGGAACTGGACTTTCAGGTCTGTGCAGGTGAAGGTGTGTGTGTGTGTGTGTGCGTGTGAACGCCCGGGACGGCAGAACCAGAGCTACTGGTAATTCTGCTTTCTTTCCCCCCCTCTCCCGGCTCCGCAGCCAGCCGCCGAGGTCGGACAGGTAGAGCCCCCTCCCCCTCGCATGTGGGGAGCGGCGGGGCTGGGGCGCCGGCGGGGCTGGCCTGCGGCTGTCGCTGGATGGTGCCCATGGAGGCGTCGGCCTTCGCAGGACAGCTTTCTAGTTAGGCTTTTTGTTGGGTTTCAGGGCTTTTTTACGTTGGGGGTTTTTTGTTTGTTTGTTTGGGGGTTGGGGTTTGTTGGGGTTTTTTTTGGACCTTACCCATGGTTGGGACCATCCACGTTTGACGTTGTTGAACGTCTTGGCACAGAAGGCAACTCACGGCAGAGGGATGAAGTGATGCCAGGAGGTGACAGCCACGGCGTGGATCTGAAGAGCTAACAGTCGAGCTGGGGGCTTGAAGGGTCTGTTTGGTCAGAAGGGGAAAGGTGGAGAGAAAATGGGAAAGCTGGAATGGGGTGTTTATTGATGAAGGCTGTGTTATGCAGGGGCAAAGTGGATAGAGAGGACTGCGCCATCAGACTGTCAGTCACCCTTCAGTCCTGTACGCCCTACTGTGTACTTTGCCCAAAGACCTAAGTGGGCTTACAAGGGACAGGATCAGGCTGTGTGGGCAGCAGCTTTGCCCCGGATGGGGAAGGGAAGGAAGAGGGCCTCTCCCCCATTGGGTCAGTTTGAGAAGAGGGAGCGGAAAGGTAGCAGAGAGATTTCCATCTGCTCTCACCTGTTCTCAGTCCCCATTCCTCCACCAGAGACAGGTCAGGACCCCACTAATTTTTCCTGCTACCACCTGTCCTCCTGGAGACATCTTCCTGTACTAGGCATCCAACTTGACTGCTGATAACCTCTGCTGTACAAATAGTGCTGCATACGTAAAGAATGCACCATTATGGGGGATGGACCATTATATTACTTGGTGATCTTTGCAAGAAAACTAGCTGAATGATGCCAAAACCATCAAATTTATACTGTCTTAGGTGAAGGCATTTTCCATTCTCTACGTTTGGTTTCACCTGACAGGGGAATGTAGTAGAAGAGATATTCACAGAAATGGGTATTTGTGTAACCAAATTTCTAAGTGTACATATATATTATATATATATTAAAAAAAAGCCATGTCGTATTGTGATCTGGGGCCTGATCTTTTTTCACTTACTCCTGCAGCCAAAACCAAACTTGACTCTGTAAAGTCTTCAGTATTATGGGATTGCAATCAGGCACAAACATCTATTACTAGGTCTCGGGCCTTATCTGGATTCATAGTAACTAATCAAATTAAGCCAATTCAGTATAAATCAGTTTTAAGTCATCTTAAACATAGCCCCGTGAAGATTTCCGGTACTTTACCTAAACAGAATTAGAAAAATACTTTAGCTAGATTAAAGACGCTTTGATTGAGCACGAAATAGTAGTTAGTCGTTCTCTTCCTCCATTCACCAGCCACAGGAAAGAAACAGTATTATGCAATCTGTAAATCCAACCAGAAATTGCTAACATGGCCTGAATTTTGAATAACAAATATTGGTATTGAACTTGTAGGCTATTATTGATAACAATGCTGGTATGCATTATTTTGTATAATATATTTTGAGGAAGCCATAAGGCTTCATAAAACAAATAAGAGAAAGTAATTTATTCATTGCAAATAATGGAGTAATTTTGAATACAGAATTACTGTGTAATCTTAAAATAAGTTGAGCCTCTCGGGCACGTTACTGTGGGGTACTGTGAGTTGTTTTGGAGAAAGAGTGGTAGAATTCTGTAACAGTTTAAGTTAGTGAAGCTCCCCTGTTAACTGCAGAAATGATGAGGTTTCTTTCCCAAATATTTGTTGTGCTGAAAGAAACTTAGAGACCTGAAAAGGTTACCTGATTGAGTGCCATCAGTAGGATTAACGCCAATTCGGGTATCCTCTTTCTCTTTTTTAATTTTTTAATTATGAGAAACATTTGGATGTCATTTTTTCCCTCTGTTTTTTCCTGTATGAAACGTATAGGAAGAGGGAGAGGAAGATAGGTGATGAGCACTTTTGAAAATGCCACCTTCCCCAAGGTAGAAATGCTGCTGATGTGTGATTTTACAAGAAAGAAAACTGCATTTGATGCCATCTGCAGTCCTGGACCAAACCCAAACTGTAACTCAAACTGAAGTGGAGTTTGTTGTTCTAGTACTGGGTCAAATACAAAACTGCCTTTAGCAGCCTGGTCTCAGGAGAGATTCTCTTGGAATGAGGTGGTTGGGAGACTGAATTACTGCTCACCGTCTTAGGTGGTATTCCAAGGTCGAAGTTAGGAATATAAGTGGAAAATGCAGTAATGAACTCTTCATTTGAGGTTGTTGGAGATGACAACTGTTATTTAGTTGGGACTTGCTTAGGTGGAAAAATATACCCTGAAAATTACTTTAACTAGGTAGGTAGGCATAGGGCTTCTCATTTTCTGGATGAGCCTTTTGCTTCAGACTGCAGACTGGAATTAAATTGAAAGTGTCAGAGTCCACTTCTAGCTGAGCAGGTCAAACAAGTCCTACCTAATCCAGCCTGATGCTCATTTTTCATGATCTACGAGATTATTATAAACTGATCTGTTAGTCATTGAAAAATCAGCTAATGTTATTTCTGGCCAGACCAGTCTCGCTTCCTGCAGAATAAAGGCTGCGTCGGGCAAAAATGAAATAGTCATGCAACACATTATTGAAAAGCTAGGACTTGTCTCTGGACCGTACAGGAAAAATTTAAAATAGCAGACTACTGTTTTTCATGCTGTGCTTGCTGCTTTGTTTGCGCTGCAGCTGATAGCTTTTTGTGGCGTTGTAAGGATTCAGTGTAGAATTCAACTGTCTAAAGCTTTACCTCATGTTTACACTGTTTACTCCATAGCAGCTAGCGTCAGTGTTGTTTGGACTTGCCAGCACTGGGTAAAGGAAATAGAGTGTACAAATAAGGCTTAACTAGGCTTACTAATTGCGCTAAGTACCTAAAATATCTTTCAGAAAACTATTAAAAGAAGTCTATGTGATAAAAGATGTTAGATATTTATGTCAAAACAGTGTTGTAAAGCAGTTCAGTGAGAGAGCAGATGTTTGAAAATAACTGTTTTAAGTAGGCAATGATTACCACGTATTTTTATTTGTGTCTCTCTATGTCATTGATGGCTGTTGATATAAAATGTACTCTCTCACAGTAAGTTCAAAGACAACCACCTACCTACTAATTGTGTGATATGCAACATTTACTGTTAATCCTCCCCATAGCCTTTCCTTTGTAGTCGTCTTCTGTATGAAACTGTATTTATTGGAATTTATGCAGACCTTGATCCTCAACTGACTTCAGTGAAGCCGTCATGTACACCAAAATAAGCTTAACAGACTTCAGTGCAACCCTCCTATACCATAAACAGATCATTCTTACGCTCTAAGAATTAATTACTCTGCACTGTTAACTTTAAGAAAGTAATTCTAAGTAACCAAGATCCTGATAACAGTTTACTTCTAATGCTTCACAATGAAACTGTAAAAGTCCTATCACAATAGAAGATTTTGTGATTAATGGCAAGTCCTCATGGATTTCTGTCATGCTGCCTGGAAGCTGCAGTTTGTGCTCCCCAAACAGGCCTGCTGGGATCCCTTCAGAAACCTTGAGCTCTTGGGTGCCTCCACATCATGTATGACAGCGGCAGTTCAGCAGCGTGGAGGACCATGGAATATCAAGCATTTCCTGGCCACAGGGTAAGGTGCGGAGCTGAGCGTGGTGCTTTCTATTTGAAATGTTGATTTGCATTTCTTTTAGATTCACCAAAGCAGTATGGAAACCTGTAAGGAAAAAAGGAGGAGCTTGCTTTATTTTTGTTTTGCTCGTTATATGTAGAGCATAGGATTCGTAGTTCTGAAAGATGTCAAAGTTATAACATGGCTATCCTGTGTATCTGCAACGCTGAACTTGGGCAGTGTGGCACGCACAATGCTGTTTCAGCTTAGAACGGGAGAAGTCATTTTTAGTGACGGAAATAGCTCACAGCATGGAAATCCTTTCAGGATGGAGACATTGAGACAGCTAAGAAGGCAGCAAGGTCTGACAATAGATTGGAATATTAGGCTCATACTTGATTAGCAGACATTAAAATACCAATCCGTTTCATAAAGATTACTCAGTTTTGGAACCAATTCAGTAGAATTTAATATAGAACGATAGCTTTTCTGCAGATGCTTTGATCTACCTGATAGCAGTTTTTAGTCATTCACTCAAGCATTTTGAAACACTGGGAAAATACAGTTAGGTCACCTAATGGTGGTAATTTTAGCGTAAAACCATAGTGTGAGAAAGAATAAGAAGGCATCTCTGAAAGATGGTTTAATGTGATGTGGGATCCGGGACTCTGGAAATATGTTAATTAAGCTGACATTAAAATTGTGTGATGTCATTATGGGGCAGAGCTAGAGAACCTAAATAACCTGGCCTGTGAGAAAAATGTTAAGAGTGCATCTTCCTGAAGCTTTGTCCAGCTTCTTGTGTTAATCAATGGGATCTTTGCATCATCATAGAATAAAACTGCAAATTCATAGGCATGTTTTGAGTAATCCTAATTTGAACTATTTGGGGATGAAGGTAAAATGCTGTTAGTTTGTTTAGGTTGTGAACAGTTCCTGGGGAAAATAAGAATAAAATTGTCCTAATACCTATGTATGCTTTTTTTTTCTTTAATTACTAGAACATTTTTTTAAATTGCCACTAGTAGTTTAAAACCAACTTTTTCTTAAAATTAAAGTTTTTTTTCTCCCCCCCCTCCTGCCCTCTTCTTTTTTCCCTCTTGATAACGCAGAATTCCCTCAGTTGTACAAAATGAGCCCACAGTTGTTCTTGGTACCGCAGTGGGTGCCTGGGAGAGGTGGGCTGGCCTTCTGTAAGGTCCATGGAGGCCCAGACTGAAGGGCTGTCACTGGGGAGTGGGAATGGCCAAGTCTGTGTTTGCCACTGAGGCTGCTGCTCCCAGCTCTCACCAGTTAGTTCTTGAACTGTTACGACTTACAGAGCATCATTTTAAAGGAATAGGAAAGAGGGATGTGATCAACACGTGGAAAACCTAAGAGCTTCAAATGTCTTTGCATTGGTTATAAGCACGTTGAGAGTTTAAAAACTATAGATGCTCCACAGGTCTAAAATATTGCACTGCAATAATAAGCATTCTAAAGCAGATGACGAATGAATGTGTCTCTCTTTGCTCTAACAGTCTGTCCTAAAATAGGTGTAAGTGTTCCAGCATGCAGAAGGTGAAGGATGGCATATAAACAATTGCTTGTTTACTTTTCCCACACTCAGGAACTAGAGTAAATGCAGCCCGAAGAATCCACAGAAATACTTTCCAATCGGAGCAGCAGGAGTTGGGAAACAAAGCTGTGGACGTGTCATCCTGTTCGCTTAAAATCAATGCGGTTTTCCCTCAAAATAGGTCAATACTATAATCAAATAGCAAGGTACTTAAGAAATCGCAGCAAATGGAAAAAGCTGCTTTCAGAATCTGCTGAATAAGAGGTGGGGTTGATAGCCCCTGGGCCGTTGCTCATTTATCCTTGTGGCTGCCCTCAGGAGCAGGCAAATGTTATTTTATTTGAAGGGCAGAGGATAAAGAGGATTGTCTGGTGGCACAAAAGGAACCAGTGTTGGAGCCAGGAGATCTCTGCAGTGCCTTGTTCTAAGGAAAGGTCACTAGACCATGTGTCTCTGTGTTTCTGTTTAAGCTTTGTCAGCTCTGCTTTTAGTACCTTTACAGACAGGCGTAGTGGTGTCACTTTCTACTATTTGTTGCTGTTGTCTTTTGAAATAGAGGAGTATTTCAGAAGAAAGCCCCCACTTGGTTTCGTTCGTAAACATAAAGGCAGTATATAATAGTACTCCATCAGGCTTTTTGGGCAATGTAGGATCAGAGCTTGTTGACATGATCTTTGGCCTTTCTTATTGCCTGGGTTTGGCTCTTCACTGCTCAGGAGCTTCAAGATCATTTAGTCCGTGGCTTGGGGAAGACTCAGTTCTAGATCCCCTGCAGTTGCTTCGTCAACCTGTCCTATCAGGTCCACCATCTCAGTGATACCGTGTTTATACAATGCACATGCCCTGCATGCACCTACAAGCCTGCTTTATCTCTACTCAGACTGCTGTGAAAGTAGATTTTGCTATTCCTCTCCTGCTGGAAGGACTTCCCTGACACCCAGGGAGATGTGATAACTACTTTATCTTCTATGGTTCCGCCCCTGTGTTGTGGGATAGCCAAACCTGGGGATCTGTCTCTGAGCGCATCATTTTGAAGTGCTGGTTCCAAGTTCCTTTACACCTCACTTTTCTTTTGCAGTATTTCTGTTACCTGTGTGCATTATTACACTGCCTCATCCAGTATTGATCTTTTTCATTGTTTTTTAATGCAGATTGGAGTTACTAGGTAATTCCAACTCCTTTAGCTGTGTTCCATGGCTGTGGCAAATGCTGCTTTATAAACCCTACCTTTATTTCTCTGAGTCTTGTTTAAGAGAAGGATCAGACAAAACATCTGTGTTTTCTCAATTCAGAATGCAGAAACTTCTTACCGTGTCATGCCCTAGACACCGTGTGTGAATAGGAATTGCACTGCAGATTTTGCTTCCTTTGTTTCAGTACAGAAAGCAAATCTCAGAATAAACAGATTTACAACATCTGTGCTTTTCCCTTATGTTTTTCTTTCTTTCCCCCCCCTGCCCTTAAGTAAGTAGAAATCTTAGCTTTAGGAAGAAGCAAGGTGAAAGTATTCTGCAGTGGAGAAGTTTTATGTGGCTCCAGGACAGAGATGCTGAGTATTTGCTTGTCTCTGACTTGAAAACAGTACCTGGAGATGGCTGTTTGTTTATATGGAGTGTTTGGGTGTGAAGGGCAAAGCAGGCAAATTTACATTTACATTTCTTTACTGCTTCTTTTTCTCTAGCTCCCACACATGAGCAATAGCCCTGCAGGGAAGGGTGGGGGCAAGATACCTCTGTTGCTTCTTATTTCACCATAAACTTTGCTCTGAGTACTGGGACTTCTCAGGGAAGGCAAACCCTGCTTTACTATCATTGGGGGTATAAATCCTCTGCGTAATCAATACCATGGCTAAGGTGCTTGGGGAGGGAGGCAAAATCATGTACTCCGGCTGTGTCATTCCAGAGTGAACTAAGTGCAGGACTCATTGGAAGGCTGAGGAGACCTGTGTGAGAGGGAGGCCAAACTGACACCCTGCAGCCTCCTAGCCCCAAGGCGAAGACGTTGCTTGGTATCAGGGTGAAGTTGCTCAAGCTCTCGCAGCCCAGGCACCAACTGCCAGGGACTGTTCCTGACCTGTGAAGCTTTCAAAGGAGGTGTGCGAGGCAGACGTGGGGAGGTAGGTGCAGCACCTCTCCATTTTATACATGAGGTTTTTGAGTAACAGACTTGCCAAAGGTTATGTGGGGAATCTGTGCAGAGCCAGGAATTTATTACCCCTTGCCCAAATCTCAGGCTGGTGCCAGATGCAGACAGGTAGTTTGCTGAATGCTCCAGCCTGACTCCTGGAAAGTATTCTTGCATTCCCAGTGAAACCAGTGAGTTCCCCAGTTTAGAATACGTTTATTTTTAAACTGCACAGACAGGGATTACATGTTTTGACAAACTCTTGCCGGAGCGTTGAGTGCCTTGTGGATTCTTTGCCCCTGAAACATCATCATGCCTAACTGCTCGTTAAACCTGCTGCCTAGTGGAATCCCTCAGCCCTCCTGTGGGCTCCCAGGCAGTGCCTGAAAGAGTGCAAGATGCCTTTCTCAGGCTAGCCTTGCCCTTTTCTTGTTTAAATCGCTAGCAAAGATGAAGATAGAGTTTACAGGGGGCAAAACAATTCAGGGTGAATTGCACTCACAAAATAGACAAACTGCATTTGAAATGTAGGATTTTAAACCCAAATGTCTTTATCTCATTTTATCAGAGCTAACTGGTCCAGCCTATGTGCAGCATAGGTTGAATTTTAAATGTCGCACTGATAACTCCAAGCTGCCATCAGTATCTACACAGGACAACCGATGACGCAGTATCATAGTTGGCTTCAAGGACAGGTCTTGCCTTGGACAGAGTAGAGTCCATTCTCACCAGAGTTGTATAACTCTTGATAAAATCTTTCGCAGTCTTAAGTATGTACAAAGTGCAGGTGGTGGACACTGAGCTTGGTACCACAACACAGTGGAGCAGGAAGTAATCCCATAGCAGGGATTCCCATGGTTTCCCCAAGGTCACAGTGATAAACACTTGTTTTTGAGTAAAAAGCAGGACACAAGAGACTGTCAGAAGGTCCTGTCACCATGGCTCTCCTGGCATCTTGTTTGTAAGGTGAAGGGAGATAACTGCATGCTTCAACCCTCCTTCTTACAGTGAAGTTGAATAAAGCATATTTTGTTGAGATTCCTAACAGATAAACACATTAGAGCCACCACTGGTTGGCTTAGCCCAGTAGGAGAGTATGTGGCCGCCCAAAGGGTCTTTCTCTCTTTCTTACCCTAGGTCATGCATTTCTGCCCTCTTGTGTCACAGCAGCAGCCTTGCTCTTTCATCTTCCTGAAAACTGGTTTGGCTTAGTTTTTTTTAATAGGGTTAGTTTTCAGGCAGGTAAGTAGGCGGGTTTGACCCCCTAAAACTCCATTCCCAACCTGGGAGTGCTGGAGCCAACACAAGGGAGGGGACGGTAGTTGTAGGGCAGGCCCATCTCTTCTGGCAGCGGCCTGGTTTTAGCTTTGAGTTAAAGTGACTGTGAAAGTGCATGCAAAGCAGTCTTTTCTGTTTGGGGTGAATGAAAGCCTTCCAGGTATAAGCATAGGGAATTACAGCACTCATATAGCCCAGTTCTGCTGGAGTCTCACACATGGCTGGCTCACATGATGTCTCTCAGCATTAGGGAGATGTGGTCGCCAGCAGCATCTGTTTCTTGAACCTTTCAGCCTCCTCCAGTGGCTGGAGTCGTGGTGAATTTCTGCAAGTGCGAGACGATCCACAGCTTCGGCATCACTGTAGACCCAGTGAAGCTTCCGAATTCATAGAAGTGTGTGGAGGAGTGCAGCTATCTGACAAGGTATAAGTCACAGGTGAAATGACCATCTTTTCTTTGAAAGATGTACACATAGAAGGTATTGTGCCTGGGTCTTTTTTATAGACAGTATTATGAAGAATGTCAATCATTCAAGTTGTCCTTCACACTGCATCTCCATTCTTTGCTTTGGAAGTGACTTGACAGCTGGCTAGTACTCAAATTCTGTTAGCTTTAGACAGTAGATGCCTGGGGTTAAATTCGATGCTTTGGCCCTCCAAACCCAGCCTTGCAAGATGAGGGGGCAGGGACGGGGGATTTCCCCTTGATCTGTGCTGTTCCCTTTGGGTTCCAGAGCTTCCATCAGGGCAGGGAGGAGGAAGAGAGACGAAGGATATCTGAAAATCTTCAGTGTAAACAAGGCCAATTATACCCACACCAATTACCTCAGTGTAAACAGCCAATCACACTATAATGGGGAGAACCTTTTGAGCCTGAGGAGGGTGCTTTGAAGTGCCTCTGCTCAGAGATTGCCTGTTAATGCGGAGAATGGCACCAGCAGCAGCTGTTGGCTCCAGGGAGTAGAGTTTGGTGGCAATGACAATGGAGCTGGGCAGACGGGGAGTTGGGTGTGCAATATGACAATGATATGACAATACAGTAGTTAAAATTCCAACAGCGATGAGGCAGTAGCCAGTGGCAACCTGGCTGTAGGCCTGCCTGTATCAGCCAACACGTATCATTGATAGCAGTGTGAAGGAATTGGCATTTTTTGTTACGTATAGGTGTAGTCATTGCCTTTGTGTCCAGGAAACTGCTTGCCCTGCACTGTACTGACCGGTCACTTCCCCTGTAAGTCTGCAGCCTCCTCTGGCTTTAGGTCTCTTTCAGCCCCAAGTGTCGTTTTCTCCTTCGAAGTGCTATACCGCTTGTTCAGAAGGCCTGATCCTGGGGTCGATGGAGTCCACTGAGAACCTTTCTAATTTTGTGAGCTGCTGATCAGGCCCTGTAGGGTTGAATTCAGTTTGTTTGCAGGTGAATGCCGCTACGTGTGTAATGCGGAGGGCTGCAGCAGATTCCTCAGCCCTGGTCTCCCATCCTAGAAGAGGAATCAAACACAATGATTTCTTCATAGGCTCTTCTCCCCATGCCACATGCCTGCTCCTCCGTTAAAGTTCCCTTAACATTCACTGCGTACAGCCCCTGCTCAGTCTGGGATCAACGTGCTGGTTTTGCCCTCCTGTGCTCAGCAGAGCTGCGTTATCTACCTCTAGACATGACACCAGTGCAATAAGGGCAGACATTTCTCCTGCACACGCAGAAGTCAGTTCCAGTTTTTTAGCAGTACCTGCATGATTTCCTGCATTTTCTGTGAAAGAATACGAGTAAGTCATAAATGTGTCTAACTCTTAGTGGGGAGAGGATTATGTCAATTTAGGCTAATAGCTGCCAAATAACAGGCACACAGACACTCTTAAATTGGTTTAATTTATGTCTGCTGGCCCTGACATTTGGAAGAAAAGATAAATATACACAAAGCATTCAAAGCTTGGGGTGTTGTGATGCTAATTGAAAAGTCACCAAAGGAAGCCTGCATGGTGTGTGGGAATCTTAGTGCATGAGATTAGTGGCTAATTAGTGGCTGGGGGCTGGAGTGCACTCCTCCCAGCTATCTCGCACTGAGAACAGGCAGCTTGGCCCATGCAATCAGTTCTTGCCCCTGGTATGGGCAATGAGGGACCTACTGTGGGCAACAGACGGTGTGATGACGGGAAGAGAGAAATAGTGCCAGCGCTGTAGCAGGCTCTCCTAACGTGCAGGGAAGCAGAGTCAGAGATTCTGCTGTCTAGGTGGCTTGCTGTGTCCTGAGCCACAGCAACGATACAGGCATTTGAGAACTGAGCTCTTTTTTCTTTTCAACAGATGCACAAATCTTGTTATCTTACTTTCTGCCTCTTTCATGCCATGTTTGCAGCAGATGACAGAACACGCTCCGGAGGCCGTGAGCTTCAAACCTTGCTTTAGACTCTGAAGTGAATGTGTACAGGTGGTGGCACCCCCTTCCTTGCATCGTGTTTTAGAATCGTGACATTTAAAAAATAGAGGTTTCATCTGTCTGGCAGTGTCCTGGTATTTCCCTGTCAAGCTTTTCCCTGGTGTACAAATGAAATATAAGAATCAGAGATTTAAATAATACACTTCTGTCATGAATCTAAGTGGTTGGCCTTTAGAAAAAGAGAGTCATGCAAAATTGTAGGAATTGGTGTCACTGATGCATCTCTGACACCACTGAACTAATCAGGGTTTTGTTTGATTAGGCACACATCTATGCTCAATTGTTTTGCATTCATTTGCGAGAATCCCTTACTTATTTCTTCATTTAAGGCGGCTGTTTTGTAACTCTGAAGTTACATGTTTTCTTCTTTTTCCCACATTTGCTTTTCTGAATCTTAAACAAGTGTAAACACAGCTTTAAACTATTACACACCCTCTTGATTAAACTAATCTATTAAACCTCACACAGGCATCGAGTAGCGGTACCAGGATTGTTCACTTCTGAACATTACAGAAGCTAGAAAACTTTTTTTCCATGTCACCAGCTGAGCAACGTGGTTTTGCTCAAACTGGAGTCAGAATTGGGATAACGCCCGTGCTCATGGGCAGTGGCCTGGGACTGCCCGAGCTGGTGGTTGTAGAGTCAGCTTTTCTGGCCATCAGTGCATGGGCATTTCTAGTCCAGTTTCCTTAACCCTCCAGTCAATCAATCCTCTGGGCAACTAACCCTCTTCTCCAGCGGTTGAGAAAAAGCTAAGTCATCCATGATCTCCCCAGTAAGAGCTAATTACAAAGAGGACATCCTTCCTATTGTAGCCATGTCGTTGTAAAAGCGATGCTTTGGGTGAGGTTTGCCGACAAAGCATCTTGTTTGATCACGTACCTAGTTGGGAAAAGTTAACCGACTTTCACACATACAAGTCCTTCTACAGGTCTGAAAGAGACGACTCAAACTTTGAGCTATTCTGGCTCCCTCTCAAAAATCCCTTAGAGACAATAGACACAACAGCCCCAGGCAGTCAGCTCTGCCACGGATAAAGCCAGCTTGCAGGGCAGCTCCAAGAGCCCAGGTGCTCCAGAAACCTTAATAGTCTATGTGGAGCAACAAATTCTGGAAACCTTGTTCTTCATTCAGTAAATGTTTATCAAAACAGGAATGAGAGATGCAGGAAAAATTAGCATTTTCTGGACACATTATTTCCAACTGGTTCTAGGTGGGTATTAGTAATGCAGCTATGAAATGAAAATGTCATTTTTCACATCATGGTTTTTAAATGGACATCCTTTGTATTAATCATCTTTTAAGATACCTGCACTTTTATCTTAATTAAAACACCTGTGGATACTATTACTGATGGTTTCAGATACTACTGGACAGTAACATTAAGATAGATATCCAGTGGAAGCTGGTCAGTGCGGGTACTGATGCAGCACGGGAATTCAGTGACAGTGCTACGGGCTGAAAGACGCCACATGCTGGAGCCTGGCTAGGAGCAGATAAGACATCTGTTTAATCTCACTGTGAGGTGGAAAGGGGGAAGAATCCTGAATCAAGTATACTCAGCTGAACGGAGCTTGTGAAGGGACTGTTGTTTGCTTGAACAGCTTTTGAGAGGAATCTTAAGGGGACTCTGGCCTGGTGGGCAAGGTTGCCTCTGCCAAGATGCTGCCTCCTCCTGGGGAGCCACAGGAGAAAATATTTGCCCAAACTGAAACAGCCCCTCCTCCTTCCCGAGCTCAGCAGGGAGTGCGAGGGGTGTCTCGCTTCCAGGTCAGGGACAGCAGGGCCAATGCTGATGACTACTTCACAGCATCCATTTAAAGTCAAGGCTTGATGATAGTTGTTGGTCCACAGGCTCCCCCTCTTTATTTGGGGGAACGACCCTGTCACAAGGGCATCTCAGATAATGTAGGTGGGTGTCAGCAGACCGCCAGCAGCCCAGCCATCTCCCCAGAGTGTGGAGGAGGCTCTGGCAGAGGGGATCGGCCACATAATGACCTCCGGATGCTGCGTCCGATCAGTTCCTGCATTGCTGAGGAGTTCTGTGGGGGTGCGGTGGGCTGTGTGCGAGGGGAGGACGAGAGATTCTCCCCCGGCACAAGGACTCTTCTTTTGTACCTGTTCCTCCTATACAGAAACTCAGCCCACTGTCCCACCCCCTACCACTCGCACCTCTCAACGGGCTGAGAGAGAGGCAGGTCTGGAATGACCTGGCAGCCTGCTGGAAGAAGTTACTTCTTTCGGCCCCTCGCAGGACATCCTTTCTCTTTTAATGTTTTCTGTACAGAGAAGAAGAAGGAGTAAGGTGCTAAAGAGAAGGAATTGCAGAGGAGTTTCCAATTCCTGTAGGAATCTGCACGGCACGTTGGGTCTGCAGGAGACCAAAGCTGTGCTCAGCACCACGAAACCTGGTAGCTCAGCTGTAAATCCCAGATTCTCTTCTGGTTTCTGAGCCAATACCTCAGTATTCAGATAAGGTACTGGACTGAGCTGAACTTGTGCAAGCATATCTGATCTCATGTCAGCTAAAAACCCTTAAAAATCAGCTTAAAGCACTAGCCTGTTCCAAAGCAAAGTGCCAAACCTCAGTCTGGAGCTTCTCTTAAGTTAAAAACAGACATGCTTTTTCAAATAAAGTATAAAAGCCAGTTTGCTTTGCAAATGATCTCTCTAACAACTCTTTTCTCCAGGTAACTTTCAAAGTAAAATTCACCTATTAAAAAAAAAAGTCACCTATTAAAAATTTAAAAATCACCTATTCCAAAATAAAATTAACTATCTAAGGTGACATCCAGGAGATCTATAGAAGTCTGGTTTAACTGGGGTAAAGCTAAGGTAAGAAACAGGTCAAAATCAAGCTTACCATGGAGGCTATCTGCAACCTTTGTCAAGAAAGATTACCATCTTGCTGGGGAGATCATGTTTCTGCTATTATCAATAACAATCTGGTTTATACCGTTTACTCTCCCCTCTTTGTTAGGTTATCACCTCTGACAGCTGGGAGACTCGACGTGACACCTAGGGTGAAGCTGCGATGAGACTGAATCGTGTTATTGAATCAGTGTGTCATCCGATCGTATCGGCTGCTGTGAGAACGTGTAGGTACCGTGGTCCTTGTCCCAAAGCGCTGACAGTCCAAGCTAGAGAGCTTGTAAGGAGGAGGAGAATCATAGTAAAGTAGGGACATCTGTGCTATTTTGAATGTTGTGATTTATAGCTGTGTTTCTTCAATAAAGCCCATTTTTACTTTATTGCATTTTGATGTAGGAGCATATGCACTCTTAGAGATGTTAGAGTATGAGCAGGTTGCCTTTCTGTGTATGCTTCTGCGGGGGAATGACTTTTCTGTCAGGAAAACTTTTAGCCAGGATGATCGAGCTTTGTGATGAAGCAGTTTGGTCTGAGCCGCTTTCCCTCACTGGCCTGTTCAGAAAGCGCTAAGGAGGGCAAAGCCAGCTGTCTTTACAGCCTTGCCGGGCAACAGTAACAGGCTGCTGCCTATGGCTGTGTGGAGAGGCTCTCCTGCCCCACCGGAGCTGATCTGTTACGCTCGGCAGAGCAAGTCTGAACGGGGTGAAATGAAGAGGAAATGCCAGTTCCAGCCCTCCCAGATGGCTCCGGGCTACTTTGTACACTAACTTTTTCAGCCTCGGGAGGTTTTGCATATTAATTCCTCACCATCCACAAACTGCTTTTGGATCAGCGCTGCACTGCCGAGATCGTGGAAAGCCACCCTGCTCGTGTGATTCTGGAGACACAAGCTATGCCGTGTTTATTGGGCTGCCTGCTCTGCTCTCCTGTTTTGGAAATCCTTTGCTCTCCTGCAGGTATTAACACGTACAAGAAAGCTTCGTCACAATAAACAATAGCCAAACATGCCACTGTTTTTTCCGTCCATCCAAGATACCATCATACATTTAAATCAGTCCCAACGAAAATCATCAGTGGGGCTGCAGAAAGGTCAAAGGTTTGCCGGTTTAGGATTTCGTGGGAATATACGCTTGTTTGGACTTGGCCCAAGCGCTTCGTTTACCTGTTTGACAGGTAACAATTAGTGAGTAATAGCTCTGCTGGCTGGAATGCGGCTGCGAGGGCCAGCAGGCGCTGGGTTACCTGGTGGGCAGGTGTGGGTGCAGCGCCCAGATAGGTATGTGCATGCACAGCATTCCTGGGAATCAGTTTTCCCTTAAAGATGCAGCAATGACTGCAGGGCACAAAAGGGCTGGGCTTAGCCCGGGCTCCAAGACATTAAGCTGTTTGCAAGGTAAAGACGTAAGGTAAATAATGGAAGAGAAGAGGAGCTGAGGAAAGGGTTGTGAAAAGCAGCTGCCCCTTTTTTTCCTTGCCTGGAGAATGGAGAGTTTTGATTCTTCCCTGAGAATCTCAGTAACGGAGCGTTCAGTGCGATTACAGTGTCATAGGAGATAAAAAAGAAGGGAAAAGCTGAGATAGGGTAGAGCTGATTTGCGGAGAAGTGCGTGTCTGTCTAAAAGTTATGCGGACGGGTGGCCAGCACGGCTCAGGAACTGCCTGTAAGGATTTCACGTGCATTGCTCCCCAGCAGCCGCCCAGCACAGGCACGGCAGCGTGCAGCAGAGCCGAGAAGCTCCCTTGGCACCGTATAGCTGTGAAGTGGGGAAACCCTGTATCAATTGCTTTGGAAACGGTTAAACAGCTTATGTGCAGTTACCCTCAACTCTGCCACTAGCAAGAATCCAAGCCTCATGAGTTTATCAAATAAAACCACTTTATCTGTGGCAAACGGCTCCATTTCCAGCTCCCGCAGCCGTCAGGGAAGATTCCTGCATCAGCCCCTCCCGATGTCAACGTCGAGTCCCCAGAGGGAATCGGGTATAAATTATGTAGGCAGTCAGGGACTTTGCAGGTGTTTTTAAGATGTTTTGGTTTTGTTTTTTTTTAACCACAGCAGACAACCCTTCTCTTTTAGGAACAGAAAGGTTTGCTCATTCTTGTCATATTTTATTCCCATTTGTGAACAGGCTTCTGTGCTTGTGTATTTCCACTGACACGTTTCATACTTGACAATTGAGCTATTGTGACTTTGGAGAAGCCACATCCTCTTTCCTGGTCTCTGTATTTTCACCTGTAGAGTTGGAATAGCAAGTCTCATGTTATTAACCATGAGAGACACAGGTGATAAGTACGGCTAGTTATATACATGTATGCTATCATAGATAAATATTTATTTATATCACACAGTAATTTTTGTGAACCTAATTTCACTAAGATGACAAAGTATTTTGTATTTTCAATAATAATAATGTCTTTTTTTACTTATAAATGCTTCCCTGACTGAAAGGACTTTATTCTTGGTGTACTAGTTGATGTCATTTGAGGAAGAAGAAATCCAAGTATAATTAGAGACCATTTTCCTTGATCTTAAAGGACCCAGCATCACTCTGAGTCATTAGGCATTATTTGTTCACTGTTATTTAGCGTGACCTTCATTAAGAGGGAGTCTCTTTGCTCAGCAGTGTATGGACCAATAAATGGTCATTAAGCCTGACTACTAACTGATGCAGTAGCGATGCTGGTGTTTATTCTCACCAACTCCTCACGAGCTACAAGCAAGCGCCACAGAAGCAGAGTCATCTCTGCACTGTGGACCAAACCGAAGTGAAAATACGACCCTTTCGCAGAAAGTGCTGAGAAATATGTGACAAGCCCCTTTCCCCAGCCCACAACCACTGTGTAAGAAGATGTAATTCTCTGTCCTGGGTGGACAAGAGGCTCATCCACGGCACTGCGCACCTCCGGGAGCCCCCACCCCAGGCACTTTGGGAAGAAGTCAGCAGCACTCTTCCCCTTCCAAGCATCTTCCATGCTGCATCTCAGACTTCCTCAGCTGGAGCTTGGATCTACATCTCTGTGTTTCGCACCTCTGAGTGAACACTTTGTTTTGTGAATCTGTCAGACCACCGTTTGAACCCCTGTATACTTTTGACCTCCATAATGTTATGCAGTCATGAGCCCCACAGGTTATGAGGTACTTCAGATAATCATTTTGTTTGTTACAAACCATGTTTCTGACCGTGGCATTTGGCATCTATGGTACTGTGTGAAACACTGGACAGACTGTTCCTTCGGTCTTCCATTTATTGCTGACCTCTACAGCCTGCAGTCCTGCACATTTTGGTGTGTCTTCCTACGACGGCTGTTGCAACCTTAACATTTCCAATCACCTCACCTTTGGGCACGGAGGACAGGAACTGCATGCAGCGTTCAAGACCTGGAGGACTTTAGATTTGCCCGGTGGTGTAACAATGCTTTCTGTTCTTTACATTCCTGATGTTGCTTTGGCCCTGCTGCGCACAGGAGCAACCTTAGCACGCCAAGCAACACTTTCATCAGACTTCATTGTCACGATCGTGCTGCATAGTCATGCTGCACGATAAGCATGAATGCCTCGGAGTCAAGTGAAGGACTCCTCCCTCCTGCAGCTTTCTGCCCACCTGTAGGTTTTGTGGCCTTGTGTGGGCTTGATCGCCCTGTCACCTGGAGTGAGTGAGAAGAGTTCCCCTGATTTCAGCAAGACTGGAAGGCCTTGGAGCATCTCTTGCTAATGTCAAGGGGAGCTGGATGGAGAAGCTGAGCTGTGGTTAGTGCTGAGTGATGTGCTCTTCTGGTCCTTGGGAACAGGAATTTTCATGCTTGCAGGGAGACCAGACTCATGAAGTCAGAAGACAAATGAAGTGCAGCACCAGTGACGGCCTTGTGAGGGAATTTTGCCTCACCGTTCACTTTAATAAATGCTTTCTGTGAACACAAGGAATTCAGCCTTTCAGTTTGGTGGCTGCTGCTTTCCGCTATACCAGCATTTAGCCAGAACGGTTGTAAACATTTAAAAAGCAGTGTCAATTAAAGGTGACTCAGGAACATATGCGGTATCAAGAACTTGGAAAGGCTGGAAGAATAGCTATTGTACCAAATGCTTTTCTAAATGGGCATTTGAAGGGATGAAGCTATGGAGGGGATGGTTTGGGAGGCAGCCTTCCCACTTCAGCAGTGCAGTCATGGTGATTAAACACATCCTTGGAAGCGCTCACTGTTTTGAAGGGTCTTCCAGCCATCACTGAATGAAGTTTACAATGCATGATCCATTGCATGTTAAAAGGCAGGATGACTCCACCTGCTATTCAGGTTCTGTACGAAAGGCTGACAGTAGTTCACGCTGAACATGGGGACTTCGGAGAGTATGGCAAGGGCTCTGTTGTTCACTGGCAACTACCAATAAAGGGTCCACTAGATAAAGCAGATCATAAACAGAATCTGAAGTAGTCTTTCAACCTAGTAAACGATATTCCAGGACGGCAACATAGGAAAAGGACCAACTCAAAGGAGTTCACCACCACAGGTTATTCCCAGCCAGCACCACACTGCATAAGCAGGAATGGAAAACACGTGGCCTTATTCTCTGTCAAGTGTTTGTAGAGTTTTTGTCACCATAGTACCGAGTCACCAAATACAGAAAGGTCCCTCCCATGATTCATAACTGAACCCACAGTGGCCGTTGCTGTTTCTCGCAGTCCTTCTCACTCTACTCAGTGTCTAAGAGCTGAATGGAGCAATGCTGGACACTTAAAGGCCTCTCCATCCTCCCAGCATGTTGCAAACAGATTACTACACCCAGCAGCTCTTTATGAGCCTTTCTGGGCAGGTGAAAAGAGCAGATAGTTCTGTGGATCATTTCATACAACTGTAGGTCTGACTGGTGTCACCTGCTATTACCAGGGTAAGATTCATGAAACAAGGCATTGTGAGACCTTGGGTTCAGCTGTCCATCACCAGACTTGATCTACTGGAGAAGAAGTTTTCTGAAATAGTTATCATCTTGAGGCTGATAACCTAATATTAAGAAATTTTTAGCCAAAATGGTTCTGCTGCATGTGACAGTAAAGATGAAGAAAAATACACTGTTTTGTCAAATTTTGTTGTTTTCATATTTATGAGCAGTTCTGCCATTTCTGTGCTTCAGAGAAAGATGCTGAAAGATAGCATGGCATCAGGAGAGGCAGAATGAAAAAAAAGTACTGCTTCAGGAGCCTGCTTTGAAAATCCCTTTGAAATTCACATTTGCTCAGCAGTAGCGTTGCTAATGTCAGCAACTGGATATATCTGTGTTTCCATCCACACCGAACACAGGCAAGGCTACGGGTGGCCTAAGAGCAGATGCCTCTGCATCTCCAGAGCTCTCCTGCTGGGACGACCACCCTGGAGGCAGAAGTCCCCTGTGAAGACAAACTGCCCTGCAAGGGAGACTTGCAGAGAGGACTGGACCACGACAAGGAGCATAGGAGGGAAAGATGGGGGCTGGAGGCTGGGAAGGTGGGCAGACAGGCTGCAGCTGGGAACATGGTGGGCACTGGACTGCTTGGAATACACTGGAGCAAGGGGAGAGGACCTCCAGGCACAGCAGTAACAGCAGGGTAGACTGCAGATGGACATGGGGGCATGGGAAGGACTAGGACTGTTTGAATGAGAGAGAAGAACTGAGAACTAACAGAGGTAGAGGGAAGAGTGATGGGGCTGGTCTGTGAGGAACAAAGGCTACTGATGGCTGAATGTGGCAGTGGGGACCCAGTCTGGGTAAGACCAATGACTGCGGGTGGCCGCCTGGCTCAGCCACCACGTTTGCTCCCTGTCCCTGGTGCTGGATTGCCCAGAGATCTCAACATTACTGACACTAATTACACTACCAGGAGCTGTGTCACTGCAGGAAAGTCACTTCCCAGATGCAAGCTGGACCATGGATGGATGCTGTTTTGAACAGTAGAATCACAGACTCGTAGAACACCCCAGGTGGGAAGAAACCTTGAAAGATCATCTGGTCCAACCTTTCACAGAAAAGGGAGTTTAGATGACATTATCTAGCACCCTGTCCAGTTGCATATTGAAAACCTTTAGTGATGGGGACTCTACCACCTCCCTGGGGAGGGTGTAGAACTAGACACTTTGGTGGGACAACAAGAAACGGGAGCATTGGAATAACGGTAAGTGGATGTTTTAGTGCTGTATTGGTACAAGATGTGGGAGGCCATTAGTTGGAGCAGGCAGATGAGCAGAGAGGCCAGCTAGCTTTCCTTGCCAACAGCACGGCAATGAGCAAACCGCTGCTGAACCGCTGCAGGGAGGCAACTCCAGCCAGTGAAAGCAGTGCTGAGGCCATTGCGGAAGAGAGTGGTGAGACCCCACAGGCATGACCTGCCTCGTTCTGCCCTAGGAGGGGTGTCCCAGACTTGTTCGGCACAGAAAGCAAAGGAGGCACTAATACCTCAAGGAAGTAACTACCAGGAAACAAACACAAATTAAAGGGCAGTGTTGGCACAAGGACAAAAGGGTGCAAATGGACTTTAACATAGTTCAGGTGGTAAAGACAGGGTGGCATCTAACCAGGTGAGAAGTGAGTTACTGGAAGGGATCCCCCCAGGAGGAGCAATGGGAACAAGGGCCCCAGGGGCTCAGAGATGCAGTTTGGTTGGGAGACCCTGCCAGGATCACCCAGCAGTGGGGCACGTGAGCCCTTCCAGACCACTTGCTTGAGCAACTTCCATTTTGGCATCTCTCAACTTTTGAGTTGTCACTGCTCTTCCAGAGCATTCGGGGAGCATCATACTGGGTCTTCTGCAGCTTTAGCTATTTTATTTCCGTGAATAAGGTGGCTCTCATACAGGCCTAATTACGTACTGGTAGTGGAAAAGGAGAAACAGAAAAAGGAAACTATCTGTATTTAACAAAGCTGATCTGCTGCCACCAGGGATTAAGTCCTGACACAAAGAACTTGACTTACCCAAGACTGGTTGGGACAAAGCAAACAGTGCGCTGTTTGACTGCTGCCCAGCTACCAATGGCAAGCCTTTGTGGAAAATAAACTGCAGCCATCACAGCTCAGGGGATTCCTTCCCTGCCAGGGGTAACAAAAGTTATGAAGGATGAGAAGAAGCATCTCTTGCATAGTGATTGTAGTATAGTCTCTTCTTCAGGCTGGGGAAAGAGCAACATGAAGGAGTAATGCCTTTTTTAAGGAATATTTTATGATGGAAGAATTTAGATTGTAAAGGATTTGTTACCCTGAGTGACACACATAGTTTATTAAATCTTTTCAAATCTGTGAAATAAAGAGCAAACACGAGTCCCCACACCCCAGCAAACACACAGATAGGTTCTTAGGCAACTCCACCCCCTGTGGCTGCTTTTTGCCAACTTCCGCAATTACTTAAACAAAATCCCAGGACAGACGCACTCCAGAATGCTTCAGCGTAACCTCAGCCTGAGCTTCCTTTTAAAGTGGCAGGTCCCTCGGTTTTCCTTCAAAGTCACGCGTGCTTATTAGCATCCCATGTTGTCAGAGGGAAGCTAATGAGACCCATCATATTTTGAGATTTGTGTAGGTCATGATAATAGCCGTAGTGCTTGGGACTGCTGTTGATGTTTCTTTCTTTGTAAGAATACAGGGAAAATATTGGGGATTAGCACTGCCACCATACTCACTTCCCTTCTCTCCCAATCACAAGCCTTGCACAAAGACAAACACAACCTTTGCATTGCACAGAAATAATATTCAATCCAGTATTTTGTAAGTAGATCGGTAACTGAGAATTTTTATTATATCATTGTTAAACATAGTAATAATGCTTTCGTAAGTTTTCGATGAGCAGTGTATGTGACACTGTATGAGAGTTTAAACCTGAATCACAAATATCACAGATTAATACCTGCACCTTCCAGACCATCAAAATGGAAAGGTGAGTTCAGAAGTGTTTCCAGTTCTGATAACTGCCACTCTACACTTTGCTTTTCCCTCCTATCACCTCTCCAGGGTCTTCTAAGCCTTCTTTGCTGTGGCTTCTCCAGCAGCTGTCATGACACTTCCTACTCAACCAGTGCAGAAATCCATGGGAGTCTTGCAGAGTTTATCAGCAAGATGTGGAGTCCTGCCCCCAAGAATGGTGGGGAGACTGCTCTTGGTTCAGGGCCATGCTCGCTGGCAAACAGTGCTGGACGGAAGCCATGGGAGAAATGCTTCCTCCCATTAGGAGAGTTGGTGGTTCTCCTGAAACAACACGTAACACCATTTTTCTCCCTTTACTTCAGCTATCTATTGACTTTTATAAAGAGAGGACAACTGTGATCATTTACTACATAAAAAGACATACAGAAAAGTTTAATACATCCTGTGCTGTCTTGGAATGCAAAACCAGATGCTACCAAGTCTCAGCTGTATAAATTTTTTAATAAAAATACTCCCTTTGTCCTTGTCACAAAGGAAAAATAAATTATGTATGCATTTTTAAAAGATCTCACCACTTCACTCTTGGAATATGACATAAAATGCAACCTGAAATTATGTCTCAAATATTAAGCTGAAACTATTAACCCAAAAAGACATAAAGGTGGAGCTGACCCAAGAACTCGGGGTGTGAGTTTAGCCTATTCTTAGGCTACTGGAGTTGTGATCACTAAAGAAACTGAGCACAATTAAGCTTGGGCTGGCAGCAAGACAGCTACGTGACCTTGTCCAGAAATCTGGCCATCTCTGTCCTGTCCCACCCTGTCCTGTCCCACCCCATCCTTGACACTGAAAGAAGAGCAGCAGAGCAGCCTGGCCTGCAGGAAGGCTCTTGGGACATTAAGGTGGATTTTTGTGTGAACCAGTAGTAGCGTAACAGCGTTTCTGTCTGGAAGGGGGGTGGTGAACTTAGTGCTTTGCTGCTGGAGCCAGCAGAAAAAAATAATCACCAAGGGCTTTGGGTAATATTCAGGGATTCTGTCAACACTACCCAAATTACCACAGTACTTACCATAGAGGCAAACCTTGGGAAATCTCGTCAAGCGTTTAGCAACCAGTGATCTCATAGTTTTTCGTATTTGAGCAGCACAGGATGAAAGCCTCGTATGAAGCCTGAGCAGACAGTTGACATGTCCCAGCCTGTTTCCTTCAATGGCTAGAAGAAGTCATGGCAGACATTTAAATAAAATCTCCCTCTGTATGTGCAATTATCTCTGAAACTACAGCAGGGGATGGCTGCCTCTGTGGGCAGCCTTTGCAGGTAGGAGTGATATTTGAGGACCTATGCAGCCACTTGGGTTTGGGAAGTAGTTTAATCTGGTCTTGGAATATCTCATTGCACTCACTTGAATAAGAACACTTGCCCAGGATGTCTAACTTCTGAGGATGGTTGGTTTTGCACAGGTTAGCCCATGCAAGAGATGGCAAATGCTTTTGAGGAGGAAAATCCAAGTGTGCTTCTTTACAGAGCCTTGTTCTCCAAGCCCTTCTAAGCCGCCTTCTCTGGCACACACCATGCCCCAACATCCATGCCAAGGCAGGGGTGGGTTGCAAATGACAGTTATGTGACGAGAGTTATTAGAAAGGACACCAGGAGCATCTGATGTCACCAGACACCCCACAAACACACAATACAGGATTATCAGGTTCAATCTCCACTCCAAAGCCAATGATAATGTGATGCTGGTGAACATCTCCATAGTCCACTCCTCCCCTTTCTCAGATGCTGCTGTGTAAATCTAGCCTTAGGACCTATGAACTAGAGAACATACTAAGCCATTGCAATTGCATTTATCCTTAATATCTCTTGTGGCCTTTACAAATGCTCTCTGTGAAAGGCTGACTGAAGCAGGGGGTCAAAAGGAAATGCACCTTTCTACCCCTGAGAAATGTCCTGCTAAAAACTGAAATAAGCTAAGAAGGTCACTTCCAGAATATTTGTTTTTTCCCCCAAATTCACAGACTAGATTTTTTTTATTTAAAGGAATGTTTTTATTTCAGTGTGAGAAATTTCCTATTAGAATTTACTTCATGTAGTAGTGATTCAAAAATCCTTATTGAAATGTCAAATCTTTTCAGACAGATTTTGTGAATAATCTGGAACTAAGTCTTTTCAACCACTCTTTCTCTTTCTCCAGGAGCAGAGCCAGAATGCTGGGATACCCTGGAAGAAAGGACTGCAGTGCCATAAGCTACAACTTTATGATGGTGCAAAAATAAAAAAGCCCCAAACAATTAATTAAACAACCTGACACTTATTTATGCGTGCACAGAAGCAATTTGAAAGCTGTAAAATCCCTTGCCAGCCTCGTTTAAGTTCACCCTGTGAAAGACATGGGTACTAGTCACTTTTATTACCAGCAGTGCAGTGACCAAGTATTTTAGAGCTTGTTAAATAAGTTGGGTCAGATCCACAGATCGTGTAAATCAAACTTCTGTAGCTACTCCAACATATCTGTAGTCACAAAGGGCTCTCTGGAGTCATTGCACAACCGGTGCTGCCCCAGGGAGCTCTTACATCAGGTGCAACCTCCATGAGCTGCAGACACGCCAGTCTCCTGCCACCGATACGGCAGTTCCCTGCCCCATGTCCCCTGCAGAAGTGCTGGAAGAAGGGGCTGAGCTGTTGTGATCCCTGTTGTCCAACCAGGCTGGCATTTCAGCCCTGCCTAGGGCTGGTCCCCAGGCCCATCTTGCTCTCCTGAAGCCTCTGCAAGAGCCCCTTGGTCCAAACTCATCCATTCCCATCTCCTTGCTGCTGTAGTGCTATGTTCATGATCACAAAAATGGCATCGCTGAATAGATTTAGCCAACAGAAATAAGAAATGATAATTTTTAGGGGACTGTAAGGGTAGAGACCGACGGCTGGAATGTGTTTCTCCCTGCTGGGAAGGGGAGGAGGAGCTGGCTGCTGGCAGCAGGTTGTGTTAGCACAACGCTTCAGGATGACTAAATCGCTCAAGGTAAAAGGGTGGTGAAATTTGATTTGAGTTGTTGTCAGCTGAGAAAATGCACTTATCACAGACTTCTCCCACAGTCATGGGAAGAGCCTGCATCCAAGGTACCAGCAGCACCTGGTATGGCTGCCACTCCGTCCAGCTCCCGACCTCCATGAGACGGGAGGGATGAGGATGTGACGCTCCAGCCGCCCCCTCCCCTGGCTGAGCTCAAGCCAGAGGCAGCCGGACGCAGTCTGCAGCTGGGTCCTTATCTCCCATGGAGCAACGCAAGTCATAAAAGCCACCTCATGAGACATTATAAAAAGCACCCCTCGGCTCTTTCCCACAACTTCCCAGGTTTTATTCTCTCTTTATGGATAGCTCTGCCCGTATCATCCTCACCCTTGAAGGGCTTTTGCCCATCAGCAGCTCCCAGCCCAGCTGAGCTCTCCTGGAGATGCCACAGGGAGCGTTTGGTGTTGAAGTGGGACTCACCCACCAGCATGCTACTGGGGAGGCCGCTTCTTGCAGTCAAGCGAGAAGACCCAGAGGGTCTGCCTCTGCAAAACTGTAAATCCCCAGCGACTGCAACTTCAGCCTGCAGCAAGCTGAGCAGACTTCTTTTCAGTTTTCTCTTGAACAGCAACGTCACAGGTGAGAGCTCTTGCTCTGCCGGTGCCATCTAGTCATAAATTCAAATCAGACTCCGACTCTACATCTTCCCTCATGGATTTTATCTCTCAGGTCACTCTTTCCCAGCAGTTGAGGGATGAGCAGTTACATGTCTAAACTTGCGGTCATCATTCTGTGGCCAGTTATCAGACATGATACGTCAAGTAGCTGCATCTGATTACAGAGGACTGTGTACACATGCCTCCTTTTTAGCTGCAGTATTCTCCAGTCATGTCGAATGTGTGAACTCATGAGTGATGCCCATGTGAATAATCACCCAGAACAACTAGATGTTTTTTCCAGCTGGCTCACCCAGATTTGCCTCTGCCTTTGCTCCAGAAGACTCCTTTCCCCTTGTTCTCAGTGTAAGCTCTGTCGCTTAGCTTTGCCTGTATTGTAGGGGCATGCTGCAAGTGTCACTGCTTTCTTCACTGCTTCTGTACAAGGCTACTGAGAAATGCCACTGGCATTTACCTCAGATTTTTCAGTCCTGGAGTGACTTTCAAATGCCCTTTTTTCCTTGCTTTCACACACTCCTACCTGGTGCTGATGGTCCAGAGCATGCTGAGTTTCCAGGTTTAATTTGGTTTGAAATGCACTAATGCAGCTCTGGCCTTTGCTCCCCACCCGTTTGTCCAGGGCGCTGGAGGTTCCGTCACCCACCAGCCTCTCCCATGTCCGTGTCCGATTTTCAAATAATGCGTTAGTTGTTAGCGGTACCCTGGGAGGGTTGGCGTTTGTTTGCAGAGCTCCTCTTGGCAAGGGGACAGGGAGCTTGCAGTTGCTGCCAAATAACACAGGCCTCCCAACAATAAAAATATGTTACTTTTTTCACCTCTGGACTCTGACGGAGGTGAGGAGGATGACTTTGTCTTGCAGCATGCTATGCCAAGTGGAAGAGCGTCAGCTACCCAACTGCTGTGGGATGCATCCCCACCCCTTCTCCTGCGAGCGCGGTCTGATAGGCCACGGGGCCGTGGCATGTTTTGTGTCAAATGAATCACTGGTATTTGCATGTAGACATGCACAATGCCTGCTAGGATTTGAAGTCTTCAGACATATTTTCGGCACTGGGAAGCAAGGTGAGATCTCACATCCCACTACTGAAACCGCTCCTAGTGAGCAAAGCGTGAGACCTCTGCAGCTTCCCGTAACGTCACGGGTGGCAGGGCGGTCTCCGGGTTCAAGCTGGCAGCAGGCAGCTGCTGCCTGCCCCTCTCTCTGGGCACGCCGGCCACCTTGCCCTGCACAATGGAGCAGGCAGCCCTTGCTCAGAGCCACAGCGTGTGTTTTCCTAAGCAGCACCTCAGCAGCACATAGTGTGTCAGGGCTTCTCCGGAAATATTTTTGCATTGCTTCATGCCCCAAATAATTGCTTAAGCCCCCCTCCCTCCACCGCTCACACGCATCTTAACTCCTGCCCCATCCCGCTTGCCAATTTTCCTCGGGCCTCATTATGCAGAGCGGGATTTCGCGTGCTGCAGCACGGCGCTCGCTCCCCCCCGCCCCCCAGGAGACCTCTCCCCTCCCCAGCTCCCCCCGCAAGCGGTGGCAGCGGCATTCAAGCCGCCATGCCCCTGATGGAGCAGCCGACCCCGCAGCTGTACAGAGAGGCAAGCACACATGGCAGCCCTCTCTCCTTCTCTGCTGCTCGCCTCTGGCAGCACCCGCTCTCCTTGTTTTTCCTCCCAATCTTTTGCACCTAAGGGCTTAATTTTGGCACAAGATCTTGGGGGACAGACGGCCACAGCTGGNCCCGCAAGCGGTGGCAGCGGCATTCAAGCCGCCATGCCCCTGATGGAGCAGCCGACCCCGCAGCTGTACAGAGAGGCAAGCACACATGGCAGCCCTCTCTCCTTCTCTGCTGCTCGCCTCTGGCAGCACCCGCTCTCCTTGTTTTTCCTCCCAATCTTTTGCACCTAAGGGCTTAATTTTGGCACAAGATCTTGGGGGACAGACGGCCACAGCTGGGGTTTGTGATGTGGAGAAGGCATGGCACGGGTGTCCTCTGGACCCCACAGCTGCTGGGCAAGCCAGAGAGAGCCAGGGCAAGGACTCAGCCACCAGCCACGTAGTTTCAATGGGGTATTATTTCACATTGCACACTCTCCAGTGTGGATCTGTCCTGGGCCAAGCAGTGCTCTCCCTGTCAGAGCCCAGACCTGCGCAAGGGAGAGCGGGATGGATGAGGCCACCCGTCTTCGGGGGCGAGAGGGAACCTCACCGTATGTACAGGAGCTATGCTGAACCACCTGTCCCCAAGCCAGAAAGCAGACCCAGGTCTATTTTATTTACCAGTAGCAACAGAGGCATCCTCAGCTTCCCATCCAGTGCCTGTTTGTGTGTCCAGTGTGGGCGCAGTGCCTGGGGCAGGTCTGCCCCTTCCCAGGACCAAACTGCCTCCAAGCCACCACTCCTGGTGCCTGTTGCAGCATCAGCTAACGTTCAGGTCATCTGGTACTCACCAGTACTCCTCTCTGCTCCTGATAACCATTCCCGAACTTCAACCATTTTAATCTGAAATTGTCCTCTGCATATCTACCTCTTGTATTCATTTGAGACTTAGCCAGTACTAGATTGGAAAAGGTTAGCTGTTTCCAAGAGGAAGCTTGGGCCAGGCACTGGAGTGCTCACCCTGGGAAGAGCACATGGTTTTAGCACCTTTCCCTTGAAATGTCTTCACATTGCTGCTGCAGCTTGGCATGAGACGTGGCCCTCCCCATGCCTGTGAAAATCCACAAAAACCCAGCCAGGTTCTAAGCCGTTTAAAAGCAGTCCCCGTCTACACAGTGGACCTGATTTCCTATGGGGTTTTGTGTTGTTAATGTCCAACCTGGCTTCCAGGAACAACTGAGTGCCAACAGCAGGCTTTTTTTACATCAGGAACATTTTGAAAACTACTATCCCATGTATGACCTCCGGCGAGTGATAAATTGCAAGCTCCTGTGGCCACTGTTTCCACAGTTTGAGATTTTTTTTGTGTGTCTCCTCC
>VZTL01040324.1:9218-30644 GCA_013400535.1 Scopus umbretta
GCCCAAGATCTTAACCTTCAAACCAGAAAGAGGGAGCCAGGGCAGTGAGGCATAGGACCCATGGTGCTGTCTGCTTCAGCCTCCTGAAAGCCTATGTCAGTAGCTCTAAAAGCGGCAAGAAATCGACTTTACTATCCTGAAACAGTGGCTCTCATGGCTATTTACAACAACTTAGAAAGTCAGCACAGCTTTCAATTATTTCCCTTGCTCCTTCAGAAAGTTAAAGAGGTAAGACAGAAGGTGAGAAACACATAAAGACAAAACATTACCAGGATCTGCACAATCTGCTGGGAGCAAAGCGTCGCTATATGGCCCCATTCGCAGTAGCATTATCTGTCTTTCCCTCCCAGCTCACCCACTGACTTGAAGCAATTTCAGTTTTAATGAATGCTTAAATTCAAATATCATCGCAGAACTATCCAAGACTCTGCATACAAATATTTGGTTTATGCTTTTTGTGCAAGGTGGCATCCTTTTCAGCCTGACTGGAAAGAAGCCCAGCCAGAACCTCAATGGTTATCAGCAGAGCCTGCATTACGGTATTTTAAACATTTGTACAATGCACACTAGCATCACAGGTAGTTTTGGTGCCTCAGTTGAGCACAGCTCTGCTGGGGATGGAGCTTACAGACAGCCAATCCTTTCCTTGCCAGGGGTGGACTAAGGCATCCAGTGAGCTCCATATACCAACTGGAAATTCGGAAATGTTTTCATTTGCAATGACTCTGGTTGCTTTTCTCCTATGAGAGAAAAAATAGCCCTCAGTTCTGTTAATAATTAATAATAAAGCCTGAAAAATCTTCTCTAAAAAATTAACTAGTCTCAAAGCGAGAAGCACAGAACTTTTTCTGTGCCTTTGAATACTTCCCCATCCCATGGAAACCCAGAGCTGGCCGTAGAACATTGGCCAAGCTCATCATGCTGTTCGAAGAGAAGGAGAAAGAGCAGAGGAATTACATTGATGGATTCACTCTCTAATTGTTCATTAAGATAATGAGAACAAGCTATCAGAAGGATTTCTGAAAGAAGCATATTTGAAGGAAGGGCCCCAGAGAAGGAGCAAGGACACCCGAAAGCAAGAAATTTGGAGATTAGGGAAAGAGGCGGTGCTCAGAGGACTGAACAGGCAGGGAGGGAGAAAAGCTGCCCTCCTGCGGAGGGCAATGGGGAGAGAAACCTCTGAGGAAGCCTTTTCTCATTGTTTTTGTCTTTTTTTTAACGAAGGAGACCTGCCCCTCAGATTAGGCACTGGACACCATAGCTGTGAGCACTCCTCTTCCTCCTGCACAAGACCCCCCATCCATGTATAGGCAGAAGGAGGAGGGAGCAAGAGGAGCACTGCAGTGAGGGAATGCAGATGGCCTCTGAGCAGGGACAACCTTGGCAGTAGGAGGAGGTGGGAAGGCAGCCGGTGGGGAGTAAAGATCCATGCCAGGTAAATGCCTCTGTCCTCCGCACCACAGCTTCCTCTTGCCACCCCTGGCCTTCACTCAATTAAAACCACGCTGTTTGACAGGACTTCAGCAGAGATAAATCAAGGTGGTGGCTGCTGACACTGAGCAGAGCTTCCCGGCTGCTGCAGCTTGGCAGAGGAGGGTGCCTGCAGTGCCCAGGGAGCATAGTATGCTTGTCCCAAGCCCAACATGCACTCACACAAACCCTCCAGCAGCCACCTGTACCTGCGGTGGACTGACCACCACAATCATCATCCCACCCACGGTCCCCCCACCTTTCCCAAAAGCCACGTCTTTCAGCCAGAACCGGCTCTCAGCAGCAGGTTCTCCTCTCTGCCCTTGCTTCCCTGGCATCCCCAGAGGGACCAGGGAGGGGGGTCCCCCCACCTCTGCTCCCCTGGATGGGCAAACAGGTATTTAATGAAACACTGCGCCGTACGGCAGCACTCAGCTCTCATATCGTCACCTCTCGGGCTCCCTGCAGGCAGAGCTCTGTGCTTGCAAAATCTGCTGGCAAACGCAGCAGCACCTGCACGTACTCCTCCTGACTCTCCAAACAAGACCCCCACATGGGAGCACATATTGCAGGCTACTCACAGGGGGAGGAAGAAAAGGCAGCTCCCTCGACCTCCTTGATACAGCAGCTACCCAGGGAGCAGGACAGGCCTGGTTCAAGCCTCTTCTGCAGGACTCATGCAGAGCCTGGCTAAAGCACTTCATTATTTGGATGCACCTGCCACACAGCCGAGCCCCTGGAAGCCAGACAAAATGGCAGCACACCATGCGGCAACCTGTCGTGGCAGCACAGCTGCTTGCCTCCGACGACATTTCACCCAGAGTCAAATGAGGAACCAACACCTGATGTGTTCTCAGCTCTACCAAGTTTTAGTCTATGTCCCTGGATGGGTTTGAGTTAAGAACCTTCTCCAGCAGCCTATGGAAAGTCCAGGCTCAAGCTTCATAACTGAGATGTGGAGCTGGTTGTCATGCTCACCTCCTCATCTACCTGGACTGCATAATGCAATGAAGGGTTTGATGCTTCTGGCTACAAACCAGCAATATTACTCTTTGAAACTATTCAGACCTGCAGTAAATCCTAAGACATAACTGCACCCTCAAATTCTCCTGGAAATGAAATATTAAAGGAGGCTCTGGGATATTCATGTGAAGTTTCCAGTAAAGGCAACTGGAAGAAAAAGGCTTGTAGGTGGGAGGATGAAGGGACATGGAGAGACTAAAAGGAGCAAAAAAAGAAAAAAGTGTGTCAAGAGTGTAGTGTGAATGCTGTTGCTGAGAACAGAAGCAGCAAGTAAAAGGAGGGATGAGAGAAAGGAACAGAAAAGTGCTAAGCCAAGGAAAGCCCCAGAGCAAGTCAAAGTAACATGTGAAAGAAAAGGACACCAATTAACAAATACATATTGTAACATACACAGCAAAGGAAAGCGTCAAGAAAATGAGCAAAAAGTACAATTTAAAGGTGAAGGAAAGGAAAATACAGGAATGGGAAGTGAGGCAAATGTGAACCAAAATGCAAGAGGCAGCAGAAAAGGTAATGCGGAAGGAGGTCAGGTTTCTGCTAAAGCTCTGGGAACAGCAGGACCTCAAGTGAAAGGGAGGAGCCTATTTCACCTGCAAAGGGGTGCAGAACTTTTCTTTGGGATTTACTATTTCACTTGAGAGCACTGCTGAGCAGGGCGAATCCTGGCGGGAGGTGCTTTCCCATGCACTT
Source organism: Scopus umbretta (assembly GCA_013400535.1). Lineage (NCBI taxonomy): Eukaryota > Metazoa > Chordata > Aves > Pelecaniformes > Scopidae > Scopus > Scopus umbretta. Next base: position 12,402 of record VZTL01040324.1, read on the forward strand.
GTTGGTCAATGCGGCCTCTCAGCTGGCAGGCATGATGCCAGATACCACTGTAGGGCAACGCTCACTCTGTCTCTTCTTGCCCCTGTCACATGCAAGCCTGGCAGTGTTTCTGAACTAGCAGCCAATAAAGCAAAGGGCAAAACTGTTTTGTTTCTTACCCGAAACTCCGGTTTTTCAATTTTGAGGCTACAAGCTCAGTTCTTACTGATAACCTACACTTACCCCAAAAAGCCAGATTATTACCAGCACCTACATGAAAGTCATTTCAGATGTAATCTTACCTTATTTTGAGGGTCATTATGTTTGCATTATGGCAAGTCTGAAACACTTCCATGGTCCTTTTTCCATATCTCTGATGGAAAAGAACAGAAAATTCTTCAAGCATCTTCTAACAAAACAACCTGTTGTCCTATAGCTTTTTTTCAAGAATCTCTACAGTGAAATTTACCTACAGTTTATTCCAACGTTAGTCTGCTAGTCCTCAGTCTCCCTGGCCACTTTCACCAGCTAGAAGAAACATCCAAGACTGGCATGATAATTTTCTTTACCAAAACCCACCAGCTGTGGAGGAGATAATCTCTTGCTTTCCTTCTGGTCATCTGGAGAGTCTTAAAGACCAAATGACACGCTCGCCATGCCAGGGAGGAGTCATCTCTGATTCCTCTTCTGTCAGCAAAGGTGCGCTCACATAAAGGTCAATTGAAAACCTCAGCTGAGAGGGAAGAGCACCATTTCTCTCCTGTCCCAGTCAAAGAGAACAGCCCTGCCTGACCAAGAAATCCTTTCAGAAATAAGAATGTTCCACACCACAAAAGAGAGGCACTGGCAAGCTAGAGATGCCCAAAGGTAGAAGGGACCCCAGGAAATAATTAAAAGGGCAAAGAGGCGCACACCTGGTTGAAAACGCACAAGAGCAGAGGTTGTCAGATGCAAGGAATATCCACATCTAAAGCTATGATTAATTGAGAGAGTAATGGGTTATTTGCCCATCTAGAATGCAGGAGTGAAGTGTTGTGTAGAAATGCTATTAATCTCCCTTGATGGGTACATTATTTCCACTGAATTCTACCTGACATTTCAAGTTGCTTTCAATATATTTTATTGTATATTTTTTCACATTTTCAACACTCTATTGCCAAAGATTCTGAATCATCAAAATTAATCAGTAGCCTGGAACAGAGCCAGATACAACAAATAAGGAACCAGGCGCTTTTGATATTCTCCCAATCCTAGATGGATGTATAACTCACATTTATTGGTATGGGAAGATCTGGGGCTGCTCAGAGAAGGAAAAAAAAAAGAAAAAAATAATAACACCCATGCTCATTGTTGTAAAAAACTGATAGGCATTGTCAATGAACAAATGGATACTATTTCTGCTACAAAGCATTTGTTTGTCTCGTTGTTTGGAGATCAGCAGAGTGTGAGGACAGCCCAGGATACACTCCTCCCATGCTGGGTAAATCACCAGGAACTGCATCAGAGGCAATGGTGTTACACCAGTGTAACTGAGGGGGGTCTCTGAGGATTACTGAAAATATCTGGGCTCTGTACATGAAACCTACCCTGGAGGCCCGACTGCAAATTTAAAGCTACTCCTTTGGCAGAGTAAGAATAAGAAATATGTTTGCTTAATTATCCCTAAAGGACAGCCTAATATGAAGGAGAAAATCTTCCATGTAATAAAAGTAAATGAGAATCCCTACCCCTGCTGCCTCTTGTGGGGTGCTGTTACTTAGCAGCTGGAAACCAACCACATAGAGGATTCCCTGTTAAATGACGCTGCCTGCACTAACTCCTCAACAAAACCCATAAGCACAATAACAGGAAGCTAACGCTGATGGGAAGGAGAGAAAATCCGAAGAGGAGGCACAGCAGTTCCCACAAACCATGGGACAGCCAGGAGAGAAGCTTCAGTGGAAGGAGAAGCAACGTTATTGGAAAGCCAGTATGCTTTCCTCCTCCTTCCAACTCCCCTTTCTCCCAACAAGTGAATGCTTCTTGAGAAGTTTGCGGTGGCAGCAGCTGAGCTAGACCGGAGTTTGAGCCGGGCCCTCCTCCCCATGCAGGCACCAGTGGGGCTCCTTGTCTGCATACCTCTGCATTGAACAAAATTTAAAATTCTATTAAGGAGGAAATCTCCTGCCAGCCAATACCCCTAAGCTCAGAGAAATGCTGCAGCAACAAACACTGTGACAGGAATTTCATGCTGAGCCCCAGTGCCAAGAGGACCACTTTTCTGTGCTATTTTGAAGTGATGCAAAGATGTCAGCATCGAGGGGACTTAAAGGACCCATTACTGCAAAGCTCTTTGACAAATAAATAAAACACAAAAGTAGTTCCCTTTGCAGGGAGACCAGTGGAGAAAAAGGATAAGGGGAGGGCTAGGAGCAGGAACACCATTTTCGTTATGGATTTTGAACATTTGAAAACCTGCCTCTGAAGGCAGCTCAGTAATTAGCAGCAGCTTACATTTACAAGGGTATTTTTGCACAGCTCCATTGCACTGGCTAATTGATGGACTTTCTTCTTTGCTAGTGAAAAAAGTCAGGAATCAGGAACGGGCTTTCTTGCTGTCATACCTCAATGCCCTGGCTATTTAAGAGCCATCGCCATTCACACACACACATCTTCGTGTATATATATACTTAAACAGAAAGCATATTTACAAACATTGCAAATATTTGGCATCTTCGAAAAGCTTTGATAGAGGCCTCTGTTTTCTTAGAGTATTTATCATAAATGTACTAGCTAGGAAGCAGAACTGAATAAAACTGTTTGCTCTAAAAGTAATTGAAACCGTGACATGATAAAGTTACTCTGAGAGATGCACTTGCTTCATGTATAATCCTAGACTATTCTCTACACTACCTGTTGCAGGGTTGGACAAATTAAAAGATTATGAGATCTTCCTATCTATGCTGTATTTACCACTATAGGCCCATTTAAATAAGGCACTTCTGAAAGCAATTGCACATGAAACCAAAATTGAAAAGCAAGAATAGTATCATTTGTTAGCTGTGAGCAGCAGTGTGCTGGTGCATACTGTGTTCCTCATCTCAAAAACTTTTCCCACTGAATTCTGAGAAAGAACAGACAATGGGCTGCTGCTTTTTGTTTCAAAAGGGAAGCCAGGAGGAGTCAATACAATTATTTTTGGCTTCTGCACGCAGAGTATGCTGCCAGATGAGAACATAGTTGTTTGTGTTCTTTAGAAAAATCTTTAAAAAATTGTTCTGAAGAATTTCTATCGGAATGCATGATCTTTATCAGTAACTAATGCAAGCTGAATGCCTAAAGTACAGGAAGAAATCTTGGGTTTACCTTTTTCCCCACTGGGAATAACATTTTCAGCATTGTGAGTGAGGATACAAGCAGAAACATTGTATGCTCAGGTAGCAGCATCCATTCAGACTACTAATCATCTCCGCTTTGACTTCATCGGGGCTGAGTTGAGGCCTTTCTGTTGACTTGAATGGACCTGAGACCAGCCCTTCTACTGATGCAATTCAGAAGAGCATTTAAGCACCTGCACTTAACTTAAAGACTGAGACTAAACTGCACCTCGACAGAGGAAGACACGTGTTCCAGAGCTGATCTGATCTGGAAGTCGGCAAGCAAAACAGTAAGTAAAAACATTCATGCAATTAAGGAGACAATGGAGCGTGATTTACTTTGTGACCGCTGCTTCAGAAATCCTTCCTCTGCTCCAGAGCTGCTCCTCCCTCCCTCTTGCTGTCCCATTTAATGAGACAGGTATTTTCCATCCTTCCTTCCTTCCTTTCTGCTGGGCTGTGGCTCTTCACAGCAAGCTGAAGGAGAAGTTAATTTTTTTTTCATAAGTAAACAACAGTGTACTGTGGCGTTACAATATTGCTAAACCTGCATCCTAGCAAATCAGTCAATAGAGCCTCTACAGAAGATTGTGAAGGCAGACTTCTACACTGGGTCAGCCCTGGAGAAAGTAAACACCCGTGCACAAATTTTTATGCAGGTATTGACTTGTCCAGCACTTCTCCTGAATGAAATGTATTCTTTCCCCCTCTACTGCCTCCAGCACTGGGTTCCATGATTAAGCAGGGAAACCAGTTCCTCGCACCAGTGAGCACTGACCTCTCAAAGTTGATGGATGAAACATTTCCCATCGTGTGGCCTTTACAACACGTGCCTGCTCTCCTGTCTTTAGTGGGCCTGCCGGTGCAGTCGCACCGTATAGCTTGCATGGCTCCAAGCAGCTGAGAAGCTCCCTTGGAAGGCAGATGACAGCTTCCCTAGCCAGGGCCAAATTTCTGGAATGATGGACACTTTGCATGGAGCCATCCGACCCCTTTTCTGTTACACACATGGGATGAACTGTAGAGTGAGAAAGGCCAGAGAAACAGCTGAGCAGGCAGGGTTAGAGTTTTCATCCATTCTTCACCTTTGATATGTATGTTTCTATATCCAGCCACCATTTTAACACACCTTTAGGACAGCCAGGCCCATGACCAGATAAGCTGCTGAGGGAGCATTAAATCAAACATTCACACACAGACGCACATAGAGCAATTTCTACAGAGGATTCAGTTGTCTTAGAGAGAGAAGGTCTTTGTTGAAGTACATTTTTCTAGCAATCAATTTTGGCAAAAAGCCTTCCCTCAAACACTGCATTCAAACAGAACTGCAAGTTTTCCTTAGACAGAAGAACCTCCCTTTGAAATAGGCTGTGGTAGCCGCCTATGAAGCTTAGGCTTTAGTAACCCACTTCAATAACCAGAAAACTGTTAGAACTGTCATTTTCAGCCTTTTCCAGTTGCCTGAGAACAAGCACCAGCAATAATTTTCCCTTTGCCCCAAATACTGTGAACTAAAAATGCTGTCAGCTTGACTTTGCCTTTGGTACTGATTCTTCAGGGTGCCCAGATATCTGATCCAGCTTTGAAGCTGGCCCTGGCTTGGAGCCAGGGTTTGGACCAGGTGTCTCCTGGGGGGAGATTCCTTTGAACCTAAATTTTTCTGTGACCATAAGGTACACATGGAGAGGAATCTGTGGTCACAGGAAAACTACTGAGTTAGGCTTGCTCACTCACCAGCCAATGCAAGGGAATAGGACCAGCCTAACTTCAGACTGCTTGAAAATTAACAGGCACAAAATGGGACAGCAGAGAATCTACAACTTCCAAAATCCCAGTGTTTCACAGGAAACCCATCACAGTGCCAGACTATTCTCTCAGTTTTGCTGTATAGGAAGTAGTAGTGCATCTCTGCTGCATATCATGACCCTCTCTCCTGAAAGTCAATAGGAAACACGCACATCTGCGTCTCCCATTCAAGCTCAGCAGGATGACTCGCACTCCAGTACAAGCACATGCTTAAGTGCTTCGCTGAGTAAAACCCCAGGCACCATCCCATCCTATCTGTAGCTATGAGCCATCCTCCCACAAGCATTCATTCTTTGCCACATCATATAGAAAGGTTCAAAAGCATGTAAAAAGGTTACCGTTTTCTATTAAACCCTGTAATGCTTTTCTATAAGGCTAGTAAATTCAGTTTATTGAGCAATATGATTGCTTGAGCATTTTTGGTGTGCTATAATGCATAAGAGATATTGTATTATCCAGTACATTTCAATCTCTGAAAAGTTTTTAAAGACTGAAATGCTAGCAATTTAATTTTAGGAACGTACTAGCGCATATACTATAGAGAAAATACATTCATATTCAGCCAGCATTATAATAATTTCTGTTATCGCGAAGAAATCTACTTTACTGGCATTAAAAATGTACATGAAGATGGACTGTATTCACCACAATTATCATTACTGTTAAGCATTTAAAAAGCCTGAGCCCATTACAATTTGATGACAGTTGACAAGAGAAGTAATTTTGTGATTAAAATCCTAAACATTAGAAGAAAAAAATCCAGTATGACATTATTTGCAAAGAAACACCAGATTCAGAGCTCTAAAATAGGATTTTAAATAATTTAAAATGTTATATTTCTTTAATGAATTAACAATGCATGCCTGAGTAGACTTTTCAGTATTCAGTGGAGGGTTACCGCAGGAAGGTCAAGTTATACCAAGAGTTTGTGTATGACAAGGTTGTTCACTTAGTGTTGGAACCGACATTTAAGGGCCCTGATGTAATATTTGAATAGCTACCAATGCACAATCAGTCCGCAAAGAAAATGCTGATAGTTTAGGAGAGGAAACTATTAGGCAGTCAAAGGTTGAAATCGATAATGATGCAGTAGGCTTTTGTACAGTGAGGGTGAATTAGGCTGCGTGCTGTAAGACTAACAGCGTTCAGACCAGCTGCCATAAACTCAGAATTTGCAACAGCAAATCTGGCAGTGTGCTCAAAAAAGTTATACTAATATGCAAGAACAGCTAGAGGGGGGTCTGTCATGGCAATGATACCACAGATTGGTCTTCCGTTATATGTAGGCTACATACAGTTGAGGAAAGTATGAATGCATCTTCAAAATAGAAAACTTCAACCATTTCTGGTTCTTTTGTGGTAGATTTTGTTTGCAATGACATGCTAAATAGCAGGATTAAAGAAATGCATATTAAAACTACCAGCAAGGAAAAGAACAGTAATATTTGTGCATCATGTCAGCACACAGAACAGCATCCTCCAGCGCCGAGGAAAGTCCCTGACAGATAAGGTTTGACACACCAAAATGATTTTATCAAAACTTGGAAGGCTATGCTGCAGGCTTAAAACGTCCAGGCTCCTAGCAATGCTGAGCAAACCAGTGGGTATTCAACCACAGCAAGACAAAAGAAGAAAGGGTAATTGAGCAGTTTGGTTCCAGCTTCAGAAGCAAGTCTCTTTGTTGTCGCATCCACACGCAGCTGGCAGAGCTGCCGCCAGCTGTGGAGGACTCAGCTTTGCATCCATGGCACAAGTGGCATTTCAGAAGCATTTTGTCTAAGGGCTCAGAGAGGCACACAAAGTAGCATTATGTCTCTAGACATGAACTAATCTCTTGAGTAAAAGTGTAGTATCCAAGTGAACTGATCAGCCAAGAATTCTACTACAAAATAAGGCAGAAAAGATCTTTTATATTTGGAGGTCTGTTTCGTGAGGAGTTCCTCATAATCCTGAATGACAGTGCGATTGCAGTGGGGCTGTCCCTTGCCCCTGTGCATCCCTTGCCCCACATGATTTTCCTTCCCCCGTGCTTCACAGTTTCTGCACTGCATCTTCCCTCCACTGTGGAATAAATGCAGCAGTGCTTGTTTGAAAAGGGTGACAGGTCTAGGGATGCCTAGCTCCACATGCCCACTGTAATCATGGAAAAGCGGAGTCCTCCCAGGGTGATTTGGAAAAGGAACCCAGCACAAGTGAGCAGTCACTCCTGGAAGAGTTAAAATGCTTCACTGGCATAGAAGAGACAGGGACTCCTAACCTTCTTCCTAAAATTATCCTTTGTCAGGCTCCAACATGTATTTTAAATCACACCTATCCAAACACAGGGTGGAACAGTACCTTGGGCCATGTGAAGTATTTTAACTTCAGCTGTCCATGGCAGTCTTTATCCCCTCCACTTTCCCTCTCTAGTGCTAAAAAACTCCTGCTGGGGAATGAAGGTCATTCCAGATGCACATGGATGAAAATTACATGGAACATTAGCATGAGTTCAGCCAAAGGAAAGTCTTCATAAAAACTCCCCTGAGGGCTCAGGTAACCCCCATCACATTTATTAGGAGTTTCTTGCACACCAGTGTTAGAGATAAGCAGTCCAGGGCAGTGGAAATGTTGCCTTTTCCCTTGGTTTCATTTTCTGTGTATTTTGATTTTATTTTTTGTATGTGTGGAGATTGTAGACAACATGAATAACGTCAGGGCAAAGGTGATTCATTTTTATGACATTTTTTCAGCAATGGCATGTGAGATATGAGCAATACTGTGTCAGTTGCTTTCGTTCACATTTGCATCCAATCATCAATGAGTAAAATGAAATCTCACAGCTGCCAACATTCAATTTCTGAGGCTCTCAGGATTTTCATCACACATCCACAACAGACAGAAAGTAACTCCCAGATGAATTTTGCTTTAAAGTTACAACATTATATCTATTTTTAAGGACCAAAAAATAGAACTAGGATTACTTCCAATAAGTCATTGATACTGCATACTATATGCCATTATACAATTATATTGAATGTACTTAATAAAAAGTTTATGTTTGTGCCAAAAATGCCAGGTAAACACATTTATTTGCTGTGTATCAGTCTAAATTGATTGCAGTTAACATGGCAGTCTTTCCTCTGAAAGCATCTCAGGATGCACTGCCAAGTTATACTGGCAAAGATACATATTAGAGGTCTTCTAATACTCATACTCCAAAGCATAGCAGATCAGCTGTCAGGAAGAAGTTTCCTGCTTATACATGATTTAATAGTTCTCGTTCAACAGATCTCAGGTAGCCATTTCAGCTGATAGCTGATCTTAAGGTAAAGAAAGCTTTCAAAATATTGATGGATAATCCAAAGCCTCTCAAACAGCTCACGTAGAGAAGGTTGGGCAAAAGGTGCCTGATCCAGACCTTGGTGAAGCCACAAAGATCTGTAATGACTTGAATGTAGCTGGACCCAGAACCACAGAGGTGCCGTATAGGCTGTATCTGCACTAGCAAGTTCACTGAGGAGCAGACCTGTAGAGAGAAAGTTGGTGCTAAGGCTTAATACCTCTTAAGGGTGAAGGGTTTAGTGCAAATTATTTTCAGTCTGGTCCCACGGACTGAATGTCTATAGCTTCTTCAGTGCCACAGGAGCAACACTTCTGGTTTTTACTCACCAGAAAGGTGCCTGCTTTGTGCAATACAAGACCACTATATTAGGTGGAACAAAGCATGGTAAGTGAGAATGGACAGCTTCACTTCAGAAGCAAACTTCTCATCAAGCCTAAAATATTGCCATAGGCATGTCCACACTCATCAGTATAATTATGTTTCTTGACGTTTTGTTAAGCATAGAAGCAGTAGTTGCAGTCTCACAGTCTTGGACATGAACAGTTTAGCCATGAAATTATGAAGCATCTATGGCATTTTCATTATTTGGCTTATATAAATAGTATGCATTTTCAGATTAAAGATTCTGAATTATATTGAAACAGGTAGACTGAGTCAAAAGTCTACCTAATAGACTTTTACCTGTGTAGCAGCTGACATCAGGAGCTTCTGAAACATCCTTTTAATTACCCTAACCAAAAGTGCATAGCAGTGATTTATCTCAGTTAGACCTTCATGTTCAGATGACAGTAGCTACACAGTTCAAGCCCCTTCCCATAGCCTACTTCATAGTAGAAAACTAGGCAATCAAAGAATTACCAAAGCATTGCCTGAAATAACAGGTGCAATCCTTCTTAAGTGTGACAAGACCTGCAATCTTGACAGTCTTTTTGGCCACCATGGCATGAAATCTGTGAACTGCTGATCAGTGTGTTTGGAAGCCTGCCTCCCATAGATACTGCCATTGGTACAGACTCTAAACACAAAAGAAAGCTATTGCTATTCTTCCCTGGAACTAAGAAGATAATGTTGACCTCCTATGTAATATGCCTCTGTTATCAGCATGCAAGGTAAAACAGTACATATCAGTCTGTCATGCCAGCAATTATATACTTATATACAGAAAATATAAAACAGATTAAAATTTTTGTCAATCTCAATTCTTAAAAAGAAAATAAAGGTGAGTCTACACTCTTTTCCTCAAAGTTTAATTTATGACATCACATGAAAAATTCTCCCCATCAGCAACATATCTTCAAAGGCTTTTAAAGGTACAACAAGCATTTCTTCCAGGGGGTTTTGTTAGAGCTTCATTGACAACATCACACATTTCTAAAACACTGTGTCTACACAAGTGAGCTTTGAACCCTAAGCTTAGTCACAGAGAGTCTGCCAACACACCTAATGATCATTTATGTCTATTGCACTAGTTCATACCGAGTCGGTTCATGCTATTCCAGTCAGGTACCAATCCTCAGCTGAGAGAAGAAATGCCCAAAATATTGGTAGCTTCCTGAAGTACAACCCTGCCATAAGTCATTGCACAAATGTTCCCAGTTTGCTTCTGTCAAACAGTGTAGGGCAAGCCACCTTCACTGGGGTACGCTTCAAGATACCCCTGAGAGGGGAGGAGAGGGGGAACAAAAACACTAACTTCTTTGCCTTTGCATTGCAAGGGTGTTCCCAGAGGCACTTCCAGACAGGCAGCAGTTTGGAGAGCTACCGTTTCTCATCTGTTAGCTTCTTGCCAAGGAAAAATGTAGTGACTGACTGCAGGTGATCACCTCCACCGCCTAAGTCTCCAGTGTTGAGTTTGGTCTACTACTTCACATCTGCTTGATTTGAAGGTGCTTGCTTGGGTGTAGGACTTGCACCCTGGCCTTTTTTAACTGTTCTGGTTTACTTGGCAGCTGTTTCACACTCTGGGTGCAGCAGAGTTCCATGTATGTGGCTGCATAGCACAGTAAGGTGCTTTTCCTGTCTTGAGGTCCCACTGAAGTGACTGCATAGACCTTTGAGCCACTCTCAAGGACATATTTGTAACTCCTGTATAGCAAATGTCTTTGTGAGCCTAACAACCATAGGCAGCCTAAAAAGTCTCCCTGTATCATCAAAACAAAGAGGTGTGGAGGGAGAAAAAGTGCGCAGTTCACTTGCTACTGGATGCAGTTCCTTTTCTGTAGCACTGTCACTTCCATGCCCATGCAGGTTTCGGATCCATTTAACTTCATCTTGCTCATTCAGAGAACCTGTGTTTCACGGAAAGCCCTCCCAAAGGGTCTCCACTCCATCCTGTCAGGATGGTATTCCATGGAAGTTATTTTTGCTTTTTATTTCACGGAAAAAATATAATATGGTTTTGTTTTACTAAAGGGACACTGATACAGATAATATCAGCCTGAAGTTCTGTACCTTAAAAAGCCTGACTACTTTCAGGTACAAGTCTATCCCCTGCCAATATTTTTGGTTTTACAATCACCTTCTACTTTGTTCCCTTTTTGTTTTGCAATAAATTATCTACCCCACTGCTGAGCTAAATGTCTGCACAAACATTGAGGGGAAACTGCCTTTACATAAATTGTTGTCAAACAAACAAAGGACAAACAATGCTTGCCTCTACTCCAAGGTATCGCAAGACACAAGGATGAGCAAATAAAATTGCAGCTTTGAGCGTGAGGTTGTACTCTAACCCTATCTCTTCCATCCCCACCATGAAGGTGCCCTTCATCTGGAATATCAAGGGCTGCTGACAGAGCACTGGCTTCCCTTTCACCTTCATCTGCAAGGGCTCGGTGTTCACCCTGTGCCATCAGTTCAGGGTATCGGCCACATTTCTTGCAATATGCTATCTAGGACCAACACATTCACAGGGACCTTGCCCATGTAAGCTAACTGTGGAAAACTCTGCTGGGTCTGGGGTTCAGTATTGTTACATTAATCCCTGGGTCTCCATCTGGCCTCAAAGAAACCACCTTCAAGACAAAAGTAAAAAGGGTTTGGGGGTTTTTTGTCTCCTCCATGTTTTAATCATTCTCACGACCTTGCCCTTTGCCTCTCTAAGTAGAAATGAAAGCTCATCAGATAGTAACTGTCATAAATGTGAGCTGGTGGCATTATGAACTGTTGAAAGTGTTAGGAAATATTTAGACTTTGTCACTGTGAGTACTGCATAGTGTCAAAGGTGACATCTGCTTTGGAGAGGGTCTAGCATAAGGAGCTAATTGGCATTTATTGAGTAATATTTGTGACTTCAATCTATAAAGCCTGATCTCTGACTCATGTTTCAGACAACTTTGCTGTGTCAGTTAAAATATGTAAACACCCCCTCAACATTAACACATCTCAGATGCCCTTGTATTATACAGTTATCCTTTTCATCACTTTTGACCAAGTCTTGGGAAGCAATTATCTTCTTATCAGCAACTTTTTACTTGTTTGTGGAAATTAAGGATTTATACAGGAAGAAAAATAACAGGAATGGTTTGTAAAGAAAAGTTCATATACTTCCTAAAGGCTTAAATCTTTTGAATCTAATATTTTGGGAAGAATAGAGATTCAGAAAAGGCTTGCTACACTGTGGGGGGAAAAAAAACTATTAAAGCTGTAAATACTGAACATACTTTGGTAATAAATCTTGACTGTCTACATGCTTGTCTGTGTTAATTCATGTCCATCAAAGTATTCTAATGAAACTCAAATGATATGCTCAATCCAAATTTTAGTAGTGTTTAGACCAAGCAAGGGCACAATCACAGACCTGATTTTATGGCTCTATACAGTATGCAGTTTTGTCATTAATTCATTGACTTTTCAGTCATCTGGGACCCAAGGCAGCCCACAATAAACATTGAATTCTGTCTGTGTTCTCCAGCCTCAGAACAAAATCCTTTTTTTTTATTCACTTCAGCCATGTTCTGGCTCTTATTTAATTGGTATACTCCACTGCAAAAATAAGTAATGTATTACCAATATTAAATTTCTCTCCATGACATGACACTGAAGATATTGAATGAGTTGCAGGCGGACAGGGGAAAGAAACTGTTGCAGGGGAAGAAACAGTTCCAGCACCTGGAGCACACGTGCAGGAGGCATGTGTTAAACATCTTGTGAAATTATGCAGACCCAAAAAATAATCTAACATGGGTAAGCTACAAGCAGGAGAGCACAACAAAGCAGAATAACAGTGCCAGCTAGTTTCTGGTGTAGGTATGAAGTAGTACAATGAAGACACATAAAAGCTAGCAGGTGAGCATGCTTTTGTTATTAAGAGCCTGCCAAACACACAGCACTTACAAGCAGAAGTGCAGTGGCCTTTGCTCATGTATTTTATTGTGTTGTGATGGGCTTGGTCAACCCTTCTGCTGGCAAAGATGGATTGTTAGGAATATGAATGTACAGATAGTGCAAATGAATGAAGTAATGTAGTTGCTAAGATCCCCTAAAGAGGAGATCCCTAAAAGAGGTGGAAATGTTTATTTGAGAGAGAGGCATCATAAAGGGAATAGAGACAGGGGGCAAAGGCATAAGAGAAGCAGACTTGTGTGCAGATGTCCTAGCTAAGGAAAAAAGCACACAGAAGGAGCCCAGGTAAAACACAGGACTATGTCAGTACTTCTTCAGGAAGGAAGGAAGTAGGTTATTGAGTGCTATTTAGTGATGCCAGGGAAAAGTTTTGATCATACTACTCCAAAAAGGGAATGACTTTAAAGAGGATGTTTCTTGAGAGGGAGACACAATAATGATAATCTTTACTGTAAAGGACACAAATTGTCTCAGAATTTCTTCTCCAGACTTTCTTACTGTAGGGATTTAAGAATGAATGTAACCAAGTGCAAAGCATTTACTGGCAGGGATGACTAGAAGGAAAGATGCTGCTGTACCCAGCAAAGAATACCAGGCAGTGAGAGGTACCAATGACATCTTTCTCAAATGCTTCTACCTACTTTTGATATGCCTATAATAAATCCTTCAGATTAATTATATTATATTATCATATTTATTATTAATATTATATTATATTATTACTTATTATAATAAGTCCTTCGGAGTACTTTGAAAAATGAAGCTGTATGATCCTAACCAACAATTGTCTGGAAAAAGTAAGTGGTGGCCAAAACAAGAGGTAACAATATCAATGAATTGGACTATCTGAGGAACAAAAACTTGAAAACTCATAGTCCTGAGTTAGATAGATGATGGTTGAGATGGAGAGGGAAAGATGGTGTTGGAGAGAAGCTTTGCCTCTAGCCTTGTCTGGAAAAAGAGGTCATCTAAAGCTATTGATAAAATTTGTTACCTGCTTTACTTAGAAGCTTCCACCTGCATTACAGGAGGAAGCTGGGCTCCTGCAGTACAAAGGGTCACAGTTTGTACCTTTTGCACTAGTAACCCCTAAAAACTTTTCAGTTGGATGGTCATGACCTCCACTAAACCTGCTTTTTAATACCTGTGATCTAGGGCAGTAGGAACAAAAACTTACCTCCAAGAGCACATGAAAATGCCAAATAGTTCTTATCGTTCTGCAATGATATTCATTCACAGTTTAACTTTCTGAAAGCATCATTATGATTTATAAGATTCAACAACACTGGCACCTACTGAACACAAAATGCTGAAGTCCTGGTACAGTACAACATGTGCTTACCTATAGGAGAACATTACTTGGCTGCAGTTCACACTTACTTTAAGTATTTATGCTCTTGTTCCTCTTTGGTTTATCATTTAAAGTTCTGACACATCCACAGAGTAGGTTGCTCTTTGGGTGTTTTTTTTGCTGGCTAAGATACTAGTCTGTTTGAACTTTTTATTTTGAAGAATCAGAAACTGGAACATAAAAGGAGAAGACACAACTCTCCAGCCTTCAACTGTAGATTGGGTCACGCAGTGTCTGATCCCTACAGCTTCACTGTCTGTGATGGTAATGTGCAGTGATGACTTTTGTCTCTGGCGACAAGTTGGTGGGCTTTGATACCTTTAGAACATTTCTCTGTGAAATAAAGGTGCACTTAGGCTCTGCCTTTGATTGTGCACCAGTAACAATAACCAGTGGCCTCTCCCATCCCTATCAGCTGGGTTGCTTAGAAACATACATCTAGAGCAGACGTTCAGAATCAAGACTGTTGCCTGCTATTGCAGGCAGCTGTATCATAATCACATTCATAAATGTACCAAGATACATCTGAGAAACCAGCAGATATCTTGTCATTACTATTTCTTTTGGAAGGCTTGCTCCATGATCCCCCATTACCACGTGTCATGCTAGCACGTCACATCTTTTCCTTTGATCATGCTGGTGGCCTTTTTTCATATGTGCTCCAGCCCGACTTACTCTTTCAAACATGTACCACCAATATTTTAGGTGGCCTTAGGTACTACTGGGGCTTCATAAAGTGGCATCAAGATTTGTTGATCTACTATGGAAGTCCTCCTCCTCTGTCCTGGCAGACTGCGGGTCTGCATTAGTCTTTTCCATCACACTGTGGGTCATGGGCATCCTCTACCCATTTTGATCTGTCACCTCTAGATGATGAACCGCCAGTTAATAGCAAAAAATCTTCTTATTTAGTGCTAAATGTCTTATACACTGTGCTACTACATCTCACCCCACTTTTGTTCCCCTAGACTGTCAAGATCACTCAGGTTTTTCCATATCAAAATTTTGTTGGCTCTAATGGCATACCCCAACCTTTTTTAATTAGGGCCTAGTGAAAATATTGAAATGTATCTGTTCCATGACAGATTATTCATTAAAAGGGAACTGCTGAAGCTAGAGGAAGTTTAATCCTAACCACCATGGTTTTCCTTTCAATTAGCTCCTTATATACCATATGGTTCTTGGAGTAATCCATATCTCTCCAAATACAGGTGGTTTTTTTCCCAACAAATGGACAACAGCAAACATTTTTTGATGCCCAAAAGACTACATCTACTGCATTCTTTCTTTCTCACTGTTTTCTGGACATCTCATCCGAAATGCCAGATTCATCAACTTGTGCAATTTCTATGGAGTGAACCCAGGCTGAATTTCCCCTGTCTTCCCCCTCCCTTTTTCCATTGAATTTTCTTCCAAATTTGGTCTAAAACTTTTCCAAACTCAGTCTAAAACATCTTGCCCATATTTGAGGTTACACTACAGGATGAATAGTTGTTCAGATTCTTTTTAATCGTTTTTTAAACAGAAGTATTACACATTCTGCAGAGCTATAACCTTGCTCTTGTGCTGTTCTTTCAGGGTCATGAAGAAAAGTTTAACTGAGACCAGGAATTACTGCCTTTTGCCCTTATACTCTAACATTACCCTCCTTAAAAAAAAATGCAGCAGTGTATTTGAGGAGGAAAGGAGGAGAAGGGCACTTCTGATATTTTTTTTAATGTCTGTTTCATCCCAGTATTTCATGGGGGATTATCCTGGTTTCAGCTGGGATAGAGTTAATTTTCTTCCTAGTAGCTGGTATAGTGCTGTGTTTTGGATTTAGTATGAGAACAATGTTGATAACACACTCATGTTTTAGTTGTTGCCAAGTAGTGCTTACACTAGTCAAGGACTTTTCAGCTTCTCATGCTCTGCCAGGGGCACAAGGAGCTGGGAGGGGGCACAGCCAGGACAGCTGACCCAACCTGGCCACAGGGCTATTCCATACCATATGGCGTCACGCTCAGTATAGAAACTGGGTGGAGTTGGCCGGGGGACAGCGATCGCTGCTCCAGGACTGGCTGGATGTGGGTCAGCAGGTGGTGAGCAATTGCACTGTGCATCACTTGTTTTGTATATTCTTTTATCATTATTGTTATTATTATTTATTTCTCTTCCTCTGCTGTTCCATTTAACTACCTTTATTTCAGCCCACGGGTTTTACTTTTTTTCCGATTCTCTCTCCCGTCCCACCAGGGGGAAGGGTGAGTGAGCAGCTGTGAGGTGCTTAGTTGCTAACTGGGGTTAAACCACGACAGGGATATATGATACACTATGGGCTATTTCTTTCTTTCACGCTTTTTTTTTTTTTTTTTTTTTTTTTAAGTGATTGAAGAATGCTTCCTGGTTTTTACCCTGTGTGAGCACCACTTCAGCTCATCAATTCTCAAGGCAGCCCTGCACTTCTCATTGATCAACAAGTTTCCCATTCCTTATGCACTTCCTGCATATCCCAGATAACTCCCCTGAAGCATTTATTCATTCAGTTAGATCTGGAGCTCTTTCCAACAAATGTTTTCCCTTTGCTCAAGAAACAATTTCCATCTAACATGTTTCTGTATCTTCGCTTTGAAATTCCCAGCCTCTTACATGCTCATTTAATAATGTCTTTATACTTCAAGGGAAAACGCTGATTAGCGCTAACTGAACAAATGAACAAACTCATGGCTATTCAGTAATTTTAAACCGCGGTAACTTGGGCCAAAGCTGTTTTCCACATGCAACTTGATCTGTAGGCTGTTGCCCATCTGAGCCCTATTATTAGTGCTTTTTTTTTTTCCTCCATTGTATATATGGGGAGATAGGCACCCATAATAAAGTTCTCAGTAGAATTTCTACTCCAACACATTGTCTCCGAGGACAACTCTTCTTTTTATGTTTCTTGGCTCTAACCACTAACACGACATAAAAATTACCTTTTTCTTTTTTTTTAGTTTCCTTCTAAGACCTGACAGAAAACTGTTTATCTTCAGAAAGACCGAAAGACTGACTAGAAAAAGGTAGGAGAATAATGTCTTAGTTGCAGAATTAAGCTGAGGTAGTATGTAATTCTGTTCCTTTGCTCAAGCCTCCGTCCGTACAAGAAAACCCTTTCATTCCAAGGTCTAGAGTTTTTAATTTACATGGCATTGCTATGTATTGGCTAAAACTCTATAGCTGCTCTGTAAAGAGAGACTTTGCCTCATACCAGAACAGACAACAGTGCCCTTTCTAGAGGCAGCCAACAAAGGCATGACTGATTCTGCACAGTGCCTCAAAACACGTTTTGCTGGAGTTACCCTCAACCTTTCTAAAATCCTTCTCTACTTTGTGCACCCACTGCTCAGCAATAAAACCTGCAGTATAAGGAGGCACAGAGGTGCTCATGCACCTTCTAAATTTATTCCTTCAGAACAACTAGCCTATCCTGTACAGTCTCTGTCCTTACATTCCCTTTCTATGACGTTAACTACATTCATATTGAGAAAAAACTGCTTTTTCAGGATACTATCATTATACGTCTTACAATGAAAAATCTGAGAAGAGGAGAAAAACATCCTCCAGTGTTAACACAGATTGTTAAACTGGATGATGCTGCTGAGGGCACAGAGGGAGCGTGCTAGTCCAAACAATTTCTAGTCAACCCTTGCAGCAAAAAAGGTCCTTGTAGCAACTTAGAAAGCCTGCGGATATGGACAAGGAGTTGCAAAAGCACTGCATGGAGATTTTGAGAGGACTGACAACCTTGCTCCTCATTTGACAGAGTGCAACAAATTCTTTCAGCTCTTGTTGTGTCCCTTTGCATATTAATGATTATTACCAATGCCCTTAACAAGAATAGCTTTTATGAGCCCTTCATTGAATTTTTCAACTCAAAATAAGAACTGCTTTTCTAGTTTGCAAGATAAATACAACTTAAAAAAACCTGCAATAAGCAGCTATAAAACTATCAGCTCAGTGTCTCATCCTGAAATTTTGAACAGTTGTGTAACTGCCTGTACCTTTGCATTTCATTTCCTTTATAGTTTTCACATCTTTTTGCACTGACATTCTAACCTGCTTAAAAAAAA
>VZTL01040326.1:204-14544 GCA_013400535.1 Scopus umbretta
GGAATATATCCTTCTCAGTTAAACCAAGGTTAGCACCAGAATTCATATACCAAAAAAAAAAAAAACCCAAAAAACAAACACAACCAAAAAACCCCACAAACCACCCTTACATTTGCTCCTGCTTCAAGAAGGATTCTTGCACATCCTACGTGATCTCCCAGGCAGGCTTCGTGAAGTGGAGTTACTTGGTCAATTGTTAGCGTGTCTACATTGTACCCCTAAATAAGACATGAATGACATATAAAGATCATACAAAAGCTGTTTAGAGTCGTTTCCTTGCACTACTGTTTAAAAGAATAGTTTACAATACCCTAAATAGGCTTAAAACTCTACTTGCAATAAATAAATCTTCAGTGAGCGTAAGAAGTCTTTCATCAATCAGTGTATACAACAGAATAAAAGTTGTCAGCTCTTCTTTGTTTTAAAATCAGGAATATGAGTAGGATATAGAGGGTAAAAAGAAGATGGAAGCAGACTGTTGAGATGCACAGTGATAGGACAAAAGGCAACAGGCACAAGTTGGAACATGCTGAATTCCAATTAGTTATATGGAAAAAAATTTCACTGTGGGGACAATGAAACCCTGGAACAGGGCTCCAGAGAGGTTGGTGCATCTCCACTCCTGGCGATCTTTACAACTCAACAAGGCCCTGAGCCTATCCTGGAATTCTATGGTTCTCTGACTTAAGGTCTGAAATACCTAAAGCCATGAATTTCAACAAGGAAAACACTTCTTGGATTGAGAAAATAATCAAGCCCTTGAAATTTTCTGCAGGAGATGTTTGATTCTTAAGAACTAATAATTGCATCTATTGGATTTCATCAAAAATATTCTAGAGTATAATTTTTCAGTATTGTAGTAGCTGATATGACAATACTGTAATATTAAAATTTAGCAGTTTATAGTCTCTCCCTTTGCTATTAACAAATATTTTTTTTTTAAATCACAACTATGCAAAAACCAGAATCTTTCAGGGATTCTTCCCCTCAACAAGTATCTTCCTGACTAGCTCTATTTACTGGAGGGCTTAAAGCAGTAGAACTACATTGATTTATACCATGCTAGAGGGGGAGACTGATACACATTTAGATACAGCTTTGGTAAGAAATTTTTTTTAGGGAAAAGTTTTAAAACATACAGAGGAAATATTTTAAAATATTAACTTACATCTTATCATATAAACAAATTTCTAAATGTGTATTGCTCTGAAAAATTGAAGTGAAAAAAGCAAAGCAAAGTATACTAAATTTGCATTAATAATCTATGCTGAGAAATTAAGTAACATTAAAAATGAAAGCAATTTTAAGAACACAGCCTTCACCTGTGACAATAAAGTCTTTAGAGAAAGAAGACGTCCTTGACTGGCTGCCTCATGCAGAGGTGAGCGATCTGCCCAAGAACCTATATAATAACAACATTCATTGAGTAAACCATATGAATTAGAAGGATTTTGGAATGCATAGAGCAAAGCAGAAAATATAATGCACAGAATGAAGTCAACTGTCCTATGAAATTTTTTCTTCTTTAGAGACTGTATTTCAAATGATCAGTTTCTAGACAATAAAAACTGCTCTATTATCTGTAAACATCTCTAATAAATGATTATGTGCTACAGAGAACAAAATATTGATATACTGATTTCAGTACTCTGATTTAATAAATTCATCAATTGCCATATCTCCCACTTCTATTTTTGCATTGTTCATTTTTTTTAAAAAATAATATAACTTATTTTTGCAGCTGGCATATAGACATTTATAGACTTCAACAAATTGACATTTGAACTTAAACCAGTCATAAACCTGCCTGAAGAAGTCCTGAAAAAGCTGATGTATATGAAAATCAATATGGAAATACATATGTATGATGAGATTAATCTGCAGCTACTACACAAGTGCAAGGAGAGAAATACAGTGAGAGTCACACTAAAAAACTGCTACAGTAGAAATACAATATTAAGTCTAAGTTCTCATTCTAATAGGCTATGAGGGCTAAAAATAGTGAGATATGCTTTAATGTAAAGGTTTGGCATTTATTTTCATTTATTTATCACCCCTGCAAAAGAAAGGAGCAAAAAAAAGAAACCAAACAACCACCCTGCCTTCACACACATACCCTGCCTTAACTCCCAGCCCAGGTCCGAGAGTCGTCCCGTGGCTCCTGATGAAGAACCCGCCCTTCCCTCTAGAAGGCCGGCCACTGACTGGTCCCTTCTAGCCAGACAGGGTTGCAGGCATAGCTGATAGCAATTTCTTGTATGAATTTTGCAAATCAAGTTTTGAGAGATTGTGCAAGGAAGAACCATCTTCAAAATATCTTATGAATTACCAATATTTATTGATTTAAGAAGAAGATCACCAGAACTGTAAAATGCTAATACAATCACTCATGTGAGTTATACCAAGCCCCCCCTCCCCAAAAATCCCTGAAGAAATGTAGAGAGAATTAGCTAAGTCTGATGAATCAGTAGCAATGGCAGATGAATCTCCAGTGCAGAAACGTGTTTGCCTTTGCCTGTCTCAGTGGACTACAACTGCCTGCACAGCCAGTTACTGCATTTTAGTGACAAGGCCATGAATTTTACATGAGAAGGCTATTGCTCAATCACTGGCAATCATCAGTCCAAGCTCTAAGGTAACTACTCACTAGAAATAGATCCCATTTCTGTTTCCCATTGGACCCCTTCTGCCCACTAGCCTGTTTCAGGAAGTCCGCTTCTGGTTACAATAAACAACCCCCTCAAATCACATGAAGAATGACCAAAAAGATTAAGACTGCTCAATCTGAAAAGAAATCAGGGCATAGTTGAAAACACACAAAATAGTGCACAATACGGAAATTGAGATAAACCCTCCATTTTCCTAGGGGTGTTCGTGAATGCAACTAAAACTTACCCAGATGTAAGACTGTATCTTCTGACAGTGTATAACTACACTGTGGAACTCAGCACTACTGGATGCTACTGAGATCAAAAACTTAGCAGAATAAAAGCACAGCTGAGTATTTAAATTATCATAAGACTATATAAAGCTGATCACAGAGGTTAAAACATATAGGAGATTAAAGCTTTGTAAACCTGATCTTAAAAACGCCTGGAGATTTCTAGTATGTCAGAGTATCCAGTATCTGTGAAGCTCCTTGTACTCTTTCATCTGTGGGAGTAGATGGTCCATAAGCAAGATCCACCTTCCGATACTCTTTTGGAATTATTTACACTAAGCTCTGATCATCCGTGTTGCATGTGTATGTACATGCACACACATCGTTCCCTATACTTTTTACTTTAGATTTATTAAATGTCATATTTTGCAATTCTTATTGCTAGTCAGAATAACAGCCAAAAAAACCTACACACAAAGTGACTGGGATTTTAAGGGGTATTATACTACAAAAACTGAGCTCAGAAATCTTAAAGTGACCTGAGCTTGACAAAACGTCAGTATTTTCTCTGTCATCCTAATAAGCTCAGATATATTTATCCTATTGCAGGTTTGATGTGTGCAATCACTATGAGATTTTTCCTTCTTCTGTAGTAGTATCTGAACCAGCACTCGAGTCATTCTAATTCAAATTAATTAGATCCATTAAGTTCTCCTGCTTTCAGCTGGAAAGAATTTCTCAAAAATTATTAAAAGCTGTATTTAGAGGCTGCTTTTGAAATGTTGTCCCCCTGTCTCTACAGATGAGAACTTCTCTCTCTTGACAGTTTATCCTACTGCTAAATTAATGGTGAGGAAAAAAAAAAAAAAAAAAAGACACACATATAGAAAAACATCTAATAAAACTGTAAGCGTCAGGAATTTTTTATGCCCATTAAATACACTCACACTTTGGCCATTTTTGTAGCCTTGTATAACTCTAAACAGAACAAAGATCCAGGTAGGATCTGAAAGCAACATTTTTTCCACCTTTCTTTCCTTCACCTCCAAGAGACCTCCAAGAGAACAAGAGGGAACTCTTGGATTGCTCAGAAGAATGTCTGTTAATGGCGTTACTCCAGTGACATTTGAGAATCAAATGATGCCAGATCCCATTGTGAGCTCTGTTTTGCACCTAGACCCACCTTCTATCCCTATCTTCATGTAGAGACATCCAGCAGCTCGCTATTTCTGCTCAACTCATTAAATACAAAATGCTTGTATCATCTCTACTAGAAATAAAATCTATAAGCAAAATGGTGCAGAAATATTTTATGCAAACCAAGTTTGGGAAAAAAAACTTTCACATTCCAACTGATTTATCAATAAACATAGTAATTAATCATTAAATACCACAGGGACAAGAATATGTTCAAAATAAGTATGGATCATAATCAAACATCAAAGGCGTCTTAAAAGAAATTCTTTGTCTAGATTGCTGCCTTCAGCTCATCTACAAACTTGCTGTGACTCTCACTTAGAAAGCATTAACAAGAATAGAAACGAGGAGAGTTTTTCATACATTGTTGTCTGTAACAGCAGTGTTAGCAAACAGTCTATTCCGAAACTGTTAATGCATTAATTCCCTACTGATGTCGTCTCTGACAGATGCTGAATACAAAGCATTTCTAACTATATTTAGAAGCCACATTAGTTCCAAGTTCTCTTGCGTATAGTTTACCAGGAAGGGCAGCCTACATTGCTTTGTAAACACTAACAAGAAAGAATAAATACATTCACTGTATTAAAAGGCAAAGTAAAAAAAAAAAAAAATTACAAAGTGTCATACAATACCTAAATCTCCATCTCCCCATGGCACTTCCAGACAACTGCAATTATAAATCCTACTCATTTCTTTCAATCTGGAAAATAAAAAATAATAAAAAAAAATCTGTTCTTGCTAGTTGGGCCTGTTCTTAATACGCTCCAGCTATGTTTGGAAGGAGATCAGCAGCTCAGTGTAATATGAACTTTCACCCTTCAGTCAACACAGCTTTGAAGATAGGAGCATATACAAGTCACCAGCTTCTTATGCTAAAGGACTGTGGCCCTTTTTGTTCAATTTTCACATTTCTTTTTTTAACATAACAACTTTTAAAAGTGCCAGTATCTGTGCATTTGCCTTCCAAGACAGATTAACTGGAATTTCAACACAAGGGAAACTTGCAGTGAAATCAAGAGAACCTTGAGCTGAATTAGAACTGCAGGACAAACTCCTTCTTTAACCTCATGCAATGAGACACATAGTTTTGCATCCTCAAAAATCAGTGTTAGTACATAGATTTATAAGGGAAGCACGGCCAAATGTTCATGTTATTTTACTACTTACTCATAATATGCTTAGAAAAGAAATAAGCAAAAAATATTCTGAATATATTTCAAATGCTATTTAGTCCATATGCTGAACTGTGTTTCTCTTTCAGCAGTTCACTATTGCTTCAATTACCTTCTAAATAATTCTTTGGTTGTTAAATTGGGGTTTTGATAACTATTCTCAGCAGTGAAAATCCCCAAAAATGGAGATTTTCAATTCTGACTTTGATTCATTTCTAAGTCATTAATGTTATTTCTTCACATTTTCCTACAGACTTCACTCCTTTACATCTACCTGCAATTACCTATAAGTCCTTCCTGCAGTTATGATCATAGTAGCAAAATACTAAGTAAAAATATTTTCATAAAAGTTATTAACTCCAGTCACCCCGTCTTCTTGCTTTTATTTCTAAAAATTTGTGTAGTCTTCAAAAAAAAAAACAAAACAAAAAAACAAACAACAAACCAAAAAACCCAAAACCATCAAACCCAAACACAGTATAAAAGGTACATTAAAAAGTTGGATTTTCGAAACAAGGAGGACTGGAAACAAATGAGTGTCTTCTCACTGACTTCACCGGGAGAAGATTTATGCCAGAGCTCAGCACTTTCGAAAAATACTGCTCTAAGGGTGAATAGATGGTGTCCCAGTCCTCAGAAGAAGCAGTATCATCAGAGAAGAACTGAAAGTAGAAGCCTGCCGCAGTTCATGACTGGGAGATGAGAAACACAGACTACCTGGAAAGCGTGGTAGCTAATATTTTATTTATTCCCACAGAACTAACAAATGCTATGTATTAAGCTCATCGCTGTTACCTCTTAGTCCTTAAGATGTATTCTGAGTGTTTTAGTTTGTAGCAACGGAAGCAACAGACAGGATCAATAACTGTAACAGAAAAACTCTGAAACATTCTAGTCCCAAGATCCACGGACTCACTTCACTCTAGTTGTTACAACTGCCTGGTATTTTGTATATGTAATTAAGTTCTAACAGATTTTTACCGTGGCAGTATAAAATTAGCCATTTGTCTAAAGCCCTTGCAGGTTAAAGAAGTGTGTCAACTACTTAACTGATATTTGATGTTATAAAACTATTGAAAAATTCTTAAGTCAAGCATTTAAAAGTTAAGAAATGCATCTGTGGTGCTCAACTACTGTGATTAGATGTGACCAGCAAAACAGAAGCCACTTCCTTTTAACAAATTAAATTCCAACAATCAACACTGAAGAACTCCAAAAGAATCAGAATTGAGGCTACAGATGATTAAAAATACGTCTGTGAGAGATGTAGTTCAAGTGGCATTTAAATATTCCATTTCAATACTTCAAATAATCTTTGTTTTCATTTGACTGAATTTATATAACAATATATAAATATATACACATAAATATATAAACATATGCATATAAAAAAATGAAACCTTGATTGGTTCAAACTAATATTCATTCAGGTGTTTATCACCATGCAGACTTTCAAAATTTGGGGATTTCATTCCAAATGCAAATGCCAATGTTTTCCTACTCTTGAAAAACCATACAAAACAAATTTATTTTCCCACACAGTTCTGTTTATGATGCACCCATATTACATGACCACACATTAATTTTGCCATTTCAGTGTTGTATTCAGTGAATGAGTTAGCATTTAAATTATTGTTATCTCCATATCTAGTAGGATCTTTCGCTCTTTCAAGATACGCTAACCAAACTATAAACTGACTATAACATTGTTAATTTTAAATTGCCTTTTTCATGGTATTCTCCCAATAACAAGAGTACTTCAAAACCCTTGTTGAATCTATCTTCATAATATCATCCATTCATACTATTTTATAACTAAGGAACCAAAGACAGAGAGTTTTAATGCTTAAATTGTAAAACCAATCTAATAGCTTATTTTTTTCCAGAGTACTTAAGCATTAGAGTGTACACTGAAAGCATAGTTTAATTATCGTTATGAGAGCTTTGAGCTTCTGAAATTTCAGCCTTAGATAATAATAACCACGACCAGTCAAGAAACTTTTAGGTTAGATGACTGGTCTTAGAACACACAGGTGTCACAGCAAAGACAAGAACAGAATTTGCTTTTAGGGACATTAAAACATTAACCCTTTTTTCCTACCATTCACTACATGCCTTCTAACCTTTGTAGCATGCAGGAAAAACACAGGGTGTATTTTTTCCGAGTATAAACCGAATGCATTCCCAGAACATCATCCACCTTGCACATCAAAGCAAGCAGGAGCTTTGTGGAAAAGTACAGAATGTGACCCTGTTGTCAAATACTGTGTTATCATGCATTAGAGGGTCAAATCAGCGGGGCACAGGCAACAGTACTTTTAACATTTCCTAAATGTCAAGTGCTTTGACATTGCAGTCTAACATACTTTTCGCACAGAAACATGAGCCTCTGAAGTGTATTAAAAATCCTAAAAAACCACAACAGCAATATCCAAACACGGCTCACTTGGTTCCCAACAGCGGCAAGATTATGCCACATGAAGGCAACGGTAACGAGGATGGCGGCCGCAGTTGTTGCTGCTGGCTCTGTGCCGGGCCTTGCACACACAGGCAGCCGTGTGTCAGGCCCCTTCTCCCGTCACAGGAAAGCACAGCAACAACTCCCCTGCCCACTCCTCATGCACAGTTTGCTTTTTCCATCTTCTGAAGGATCCTCCCTTCTGAAGGATCAACAACTGGCTGGATACTTTTCTAGCTGAAAGTAGCTTGCAAACTCCGTGTGCCGTAGCTAGAGCACCAAAGTGGAAAATCACATCAACCTCTAAATTCAGTTAATCTGTTAGACCCACATGAGATTTTATTTGAGTATGTGGAGCAGCCGGTGGTACTCTTAGGTTGTTATTATTCCCTTGGACAAGTCACTAAAAAAAAGCAAGGGTGACAGAAAAGGCATACGGACATTCTGAGCTGAGTTCTGACTCTGGAGGACGTCTGCCTGGCATCCTTTTGCTCCTCAAATGCAGTCTCAGCCTTAAACCAGGCTGCAAGCAATTCTCCCCAGGCTGTGCTCAGAGTTCTCAGTATTTTCCCAGCCCGCCATGGAGCGAATGCAGCGCGTGGCCTAATCCCTAGCCTTAAAAGCAGTACCCAGCTGGCCAGCAGAGCTGGGCCTAGTGCGCTGTTTTTTGCCACATCCAGGAGATTTTGGCAAAATAGCCTGGTTGTGGACCCTGAAGCCAGTAGGCTAAAGGCCTTTTCCTAGCCTGACTCTATCCTTTTGCCCTTCTACCATATCTTATCATGACATATTCCACCCCCCGCATCATTTTTAGTCGGTTTTCCAATCTGCATATTTAATTACATACTGCACTGCAGTACGACTTTCTCTTCCCTTGCTCCGCAAGGGTGCCTGAAGAACAAAGCCAGGTTTGGATACCTGCATGGATGGGAATAGCGAGGGAAGAAAAGAGCCTCCTTCAGATTTGGTATTAGATATACCCGTTACTCAAGTGAACTGCAACAACCAGAAGCCTCAACTGCCACAGAAGTTCCCCAGTACTTCAAGATGTCCATCAATAAATACACACACCCAGTTTGGCAATCCCAAAGAGCTGTACTGTGTTAAGATGGAGTCTTCAGAAAATTCTACTTTCCATATTTTACTGTGGTTTTGAAAATTTCAAAACTTGACCAAGTGTGGCTATTTTTTTATAAGTATGGCAAAAGAGTCTAACCCTGAACCATATCAAGGAGTGGCCAGTGCTAACATTGATAAACTTCTGTAAAATTTCAGTCTGAGGCAGAATGGCCTAGTTTTGGGGAACTACTAACCTAACTAGCTGAAATGTTCATAAATAAAAGTTATTATAGATCAGGAAATCTTAGCCCAAATAGTGAGTAATATGAGGGTAAAAGATACACTGCATATTAAAACCAATAAATAAAAATATAACCTTACAGTACCATTGCATTCAAACAGTTACTTGGGAAGCTACGGTAATTGTTGCTTAAATTCATGAATATTGCTTAATTCTAAAACTGGCAGTACTGGAACTTAGCAAAGGTATTTTAAGAATAACTCTGATTCCTATAGCATATAGCTACATTTTATATAATTGATAAATTCATAATTATTTTTATGCACAATATACCAAATCTCTCTTTCCTGTCTCCTCATTTCCTTGGCTATTTTAACAGCTTCTGGATTTAATTGGTATCAGATTATCAAGAATTTCAAGTCTGATTTCCTTATGTTTTGTTTCAGTCTAAGCTTTATGATGTGGTCAACATTAATTTGAATTATGATCACTCTTATAAAAAATTCCTATTAGACTCTCGCAATTACTCAAAGCTCCCTTTGACACACTTGAGTTCTGAAAAAATTAGGAAAATATGGCACAGCATAGCAGTCCTAAACACTTCTTTTATAATACAGTTTGTTCCTCATTGCTGAAAACACCAGTGTCCAGCAACTTAAATACCTCCTAAGTACTTCTCTATGCAAACCCTAACAATTGTATCTTTGTCTTTAGTATCTTAGCACAAGACAATAATAATTCTGTCACCTGTAGTTCCTCCATTGCCTCCTATTTCAGCTACCTAAAAACTTCTCCTTACATATGAAGTTATATGTAAAGTTTACTCCTCCCCCTCCTTTCACTCCCAGTTCCCTGTTGTAAATAATTAGCTTTTAGTATCCAGTTACCTCGTGACAGGACAGCAAGTCAGGGTAAGTCAAGCCTTAAACACTTCCATAAAACAAATAGGGCAGATAAACAAGAAAAGCTATTTTAGATCAGCTGATAAGAGTGCAGAAAGAACAAAAATAGCTTCAACCTTGTGTTAACCCATGCAAGACAATAAAGTGCCACTAACATAAGCATGCGTTCCTATTACAGCTAGGGGAAACAAACAAACAAACAAACAACACTTTAGAGCGAGAACATCATAAACTGGGTCAGCTTAGCACGTACACAGTTTCTGAAATGGCTGCTGTACTAACCTTGGCTGGTCAGAATACCCCAGCTAGCTTTTCGTTTCGCAGGACGCTCCCCTATACTTTCTAGGCGTCTTTTGGGGAGATCCTGGCTCCTCTGCACAGCAGGGTTTGTTGTCATTATTTGTTCCTGGAGGGAAGCCTGTCCGTCATTGGTGCAGGTACTCTGGTCTGACGCACAACCACAAAGGGATTTCTACTACCTTTTTTTCCTCCTTTCGCTTTTTCACAAAGGATCGTGCTGTACTTACTGTAGAATGGCTACAACACTGAAATCCATTCAGGAACATTTACTAGCTTGGACTAGTGAGTACACAGTGGGGGAAGGGAAGGGCTGCTCCAGCGTTTGCTATTTTTAAAACAGAGAAAGAATCAGCTTAGCTACAGCATGAGTCTTAACTATTTACATGGTTTAAATGGAAAGAAGGTGTTAATTTTTTAATCATTTAACCAAAAAAGGAAACAGATTCTTAAAGCATAAGTAGTCAATGCTTTGTTGCTTGAATAACAAGCAACCTAAAACAGAAAAACTGAAACTGTTTTATCAGAAGGGCAATTCTTTTAATAATAGAAACCATAATTATTACTGCATCAGGCTTTAATCATATGTAACTTGCAGTTAAGAAAGATTTTGGAATTCAGAAGAATCCATGAAACAATGAAGCATTTCTGGATTTTTGTGGTTTGCTTTTTGGTTGGGATTTTTTTTGGTGGTTTGTTTTGTTGTTGGGTTTTTGGTTTGGTTTTTTTTAAACAGGGGACAAGGTATCCTACACATGTCAGCCAGAAACTACATCCTGAATAAATAAAAGCATGGTTTGACTGTCATAAAAAAACCAAGATTTCACTGGTTATTTTGCAAGTCTGATCCCATTATGAAAATAAAGCTGCAGTCTTGTCAGAAGAAGCACAAGTCAATATTTTTTTTTAAATAATAAAAAAATGAGGGCAACCAACTAGAAGTAGAATTTTTTTCTTTGTTACCATGTATCATGCTGATACTGTACAACAGGAATCTGCAGGAGAAGTGATCCATGATAAAAATCCAGCATGGAAAAAGAGGACAGTGATTTCTCTGTACTAATAACAGGTTAAGACGCTGCCTTTACCTCCTTCTAGTATTTCCACACTATCCTCTTCTACTGATAGAAAAAACAACCATTTATAAACTTTATAAAAGGAAATTAACATTACTGAGTTTCATTAATACTAGTCCTTTTCAGGTACCTGACAAATACTAATCCCTAAGATGTTGAAATAAGACACAGATATTTAAGGAAATTTTCTGTATCCCTCTTGTTTTTCTCGAAGAGAAAATCAGAGGCAAGATTATAATTAGGGAGGGGAAGGGGAAGAAGGAGCAGCTGCAAATTTCACCTTGAAATTGCAGCACATGAGAACTGCCCTACTGGAATGCCGCTACACTCTTTACAGAACAGAAGCAGGTGGGCTACTGCTGTTCTCACAAGAGAGAACAAAACTGCACTCTCCCAGACCTTATGCTGCTTTCAGGAAGTTGTTTCCCTCAGGTTTTATCTAGCCGAATGAACCAGAATATCTCACAGACTGAAATAAACACGTGTACACATCCAACAATCAGACTCTGCAAGTAAGTCTTGAACAGAGCTTTCGCAAAAAGGCTCATTATAAAAGGGCACATTATAAATATATCATGTTAATATTAGACTTGCGTGTTAAATTGTAGTGTTTTCTTCACATAAATAAATATTGGAAGATGAATTAACAGGAAAGCTTACTAAGCATGTGTATACATGTGTCTGTGTCAGGAAGAGATCAGCACTATTCTCCAGGTGAGAAATAACCAACGACAATTTCGATACCTGCCATGGCTCTGAGGCTCATCTCAGTCTTACGCTTCCTCTCCATTTGGAATGGCATCCCAGGACTTTCAGGAGAAGGTGGTGAGGATCAGGATCAAGCAAAGCATCTGGCACTGCAGGGCAGGGATTGACAGTGGGCTGGGAAGACAAGACCTACGTGTTTTTGTAGGAGTTTTGTGGGTGAGGTTGTCAGCTGAGAATGAAGCTGGGTCCTTCTACAGGAGCGGTACAAACATGGAAGTGGTTCATACAACTTGCTTTCCACAAATATTCCAGCCCCCCTCATTACTATTCTCTTTTAGTAGACTCAGAGGTGTGACTTGCAGGAGCAAGGAAACCACCAGATACACAGACAGCTGCCATGACTTCAAAGAGGAAGACCCCCCCAGGGGAGTCAGCAGCACCTGCTCATTCTCATCCAGAGAACTGCATAGGAAGCAATGAGCTACCAATAGAGTGACTACCCCCAAAATCTGCCACCTTCAAGGCAAGGGTACTAGGAAAAGTATCTCTATTCCATAGACACTTGGCACTCATTATCATTAAGTTACTCTGAATACATTGGAGGACATCAGAATGCAATGCATAAAAATATTCACTGTCTTTTTTCATGCTTTGAAGAAGGCAGAGCTTAACCCATTCAGGACTCCAGGAGCAACTTTGCGCTACATTCTGCTAGGCACAACGATTCATCCTCTGGGCAAAAGACACTAAAAAGTCCTATTAAAACAGTACATAAAAAAAGTGAAAGCTAGATGAACATCAGAAATCAACTGGAAATGTATCAGAAATATAATTGAGATGTTGACATGAAGGGGATGAACATACAGTTAAAACTGTGGAGTAAGACTGAAGAACTCACTATTTCACTTCCACCTCTGACACGGAATTGCTATGTGCTCTTCCCAGTGTCAGCCATCCATGCGCTGGGTTACATTAGCTACAAATTAAAAATCAGTATCTCTTGACTTCATTAGGTAATAAAACTATTAATATTTGAAACTACGTAGGCTTGGTACTCAGATTCTGTTCCTCAGATTTTTCTCTATAGAAGACACTCAAACACTTCCAAAATCCACCAGAAAACCTGTAACAAAAATCTAAGTAGATACCCAAGTAGATATCAGGTAAAAAAATACAGTAGGCCATTTCTTTCCCTGCCTTGGTACACAAGCAATTTAGGACAGTATTCATATTCTAGTTATTCACGGAAGCGATGCAGCTATCTGCAAAAAAAGCAACCAGAGGAAGAGGTTAGACCCTACAGTCTCAGAGTAGGGAAACTGGAGGGTTTTTATTGATGAGTTTAGAATTCTGACTTAATTTATCAGACAAGCTTTAAATAAACCACTGTGTTGCATTTCACCAATATTTAGTTCTACTCAACTTTTATAACCCAGATGAAGCACTGTGAAAGCAAACTTTCAAGTGATTTTCTTCACAATCTTTTTTTTATCCAGTTTTTTTATAAAAGAAATGTCAGTACAGTTTCAACATTTCTATGTCAGCAAATAGCTCTGAGTTTACAGGGGCAGCAGTTCTTAACAGGTGGGAATGAAAATGGAAAGAAATTTTTGTTCCTCCTTTTCAATGTGGAACTCATTCTATTTTGAAGACTGTTCTTAAGGCAATAAAGATGCAATTGTGATCATACAAAAAAAGGTGTTAATAAAAACAACAAACCTCCCCACACACCTTTCAACACATGATGCAGCCCGATACAATACAGTCCAAACTCCAATAACAACAATTTATCTTAGGAAAAACTGGACAAAATTGCACTATTTTCAAATGTCACAGGTCAGCGTTTTGCGTGCAACCCTCCTCAAGTTAGGCAACTGATGAGCCACCTTGCTTCCCAAACTGTTCTGTACTGAGATTCACTCTACTTTTATGACCAGGATTATTGTGGGGTCACAGTGACCGCACGGAACCTGCCACACTAAATTCTGGAACAGGACCAGAAATTGTCTTTTCCTGCTGATGTGATGCACAGACTACAACCATGAAGCTGAAATCATAGATAGGCTCCCTGGATCTCAGTGCCAGTACCCGAAGAGCTGCCTGTCATTTGACATTGCCAGAAATGAGCCAGCAGAGATCTTGAACATTCCTCCTTGTAGGAGAAGCCAAGACGAAGCAAGTTTGAGAAATAATTACAGAAATGTGGTTACTGACAAAACCATAGTATCCTAAAAGGCCAGAGTGGCCACAGTTACATCCTGCAGTGCCAGCTCAACGTCAAGCAAGTTAACACTCCATGAAAGTACAGTGATAAACCACTAATGGCAGGACAGGGAAAGAACTGGA